>JAUCBJ010009125.1:0-19959 GCA_032718475.1 Nemertoderma westbladi | reverse complement strand
GTAACAAACACATACAGGGTAGGCGATATACTATTAGTACCGGTAACAAACACATACAGGGTAGGCGATATACTATTAGTACCGGTAACAACACATACAGGGTAGGTGATATACTATTAGTGCCGGTAACAACTATATATATGGTAGGCGATATACTATTAGTACCGGTAACAAACATATACAGGGTAGGTGATATACTATTAGTACCGGTAACAAACACATATATTGTAGGCGATATACTATTAGTACCGGTAACAAACACATACATGGTAGGCGATATACTATTAGTACCGGTAACAAACATATACAGGGTAGGCGATATACTATTAGTACCGGTAACAAACACATACAGGGTAGGCGATATACTATTAGTACCGGTAACAAACACATACATTGTAGGCGATATACTATTAGTACCGGTAACAAACACATACAGGGTAGGCGATATACTATTAGTACCGGTAACAAACACATACAGGGTAGGCGATATACTATTAGTACCGGTAACAAACACATACGTGGTATGTGATATACTATTAGTACCGGTAACAAACACATACATGGTAGGCGATATACTATTAGTACCGTTAACAAACACATACAGGGTAGGCGATATACTATTAGTACCGGTAACAAACACATACGTGGTATGTGATATACTATTAGTACCGGTAACAAACACATACATGGTAGGCGATATACTATTAGTACCGGTAACAAACACATACAGGATAGGCGATATACTATTAGTACCGGTAACAAACACATACATTGTAGGCGATATACTATTAGTACCGGTAACAAACACATACGTGGTATGTGATATACTATTAGTACCGGTAACAAACACATACAGGGTAGGCGATATACTATTAGTACCGGTAACAAACACATACAGGGTAGGCGATATACTATTAGTACCGGTAACAAACATATACATGGTAGGCGATATACTATTAGTACCGGTAACAAACACATACATTGTAGGCGATATACTATTAGTACCGGTAACGAACACATACAGGATAGGCGATATACTATTAGTACCGGTAACAAACATATACATGGTAGGCGATATACTATTAGTACCGGTAACAAACACATACATTGTAGGCGATATACCATTAGTACCGGTAACAAACACATACATGGTAGGCGATATACTATTAGTACCGGTAACAAACACATACATTGTAGGCGATATACCATTAGTACCGGTAACAAACACATACAGGATAGGCGATATACTATTAGTACCGGTAACAAACACATACATTGTAGGCGATATACTATTAGTACCGGTAACAAACACATACATGGTAGGCGATATACTATTAGTACCGGTAACAAACACATACATTGTAGGCGATATACCATTAGTACCGGTAACAAACACATACAGGGTAGGCGATATACTATTAGTACCGGTAACAAACACATACATGGTAGGCGATATACTATTAGTACCGGTAACAAACACACACATGGTAGACGATATACTATTAGTACCGGTAACAAACACACACATGGTAGACGATATACTATTAGTACCGGTAACAAACACACACATGGTAGACGATATACTATTAGTACCGGTAACAAACACACACATGGTAGACGATATACTATTAGTACCGGTAACAAACACACACATGGTAGACGATATACTATTAGTACCGGTAACAAACACATACAGGGTAGGCGATATACTATTAGTACCGGTAACAAACACATACATGGTAGGCGATATACTATTAGTACCGGTAACAAACACATACATGGTAGGCGATATACTATTAGTACCGGTAACAAACACATACATTGTAGGCGATATACTATTAGTACCGGTAACAAACACATACAGGGTAGGCGATATACTATTAGTACCGGTAACAAACACATACAGGATAGGCGATATACTATTATTACCGGTAACAAACACATACAGGGTAGGCGATATACTATTAGTACCGGTAACAAACACATACATTGTAGGCGATATACTATTAGTACCGGTAACAAACACATACAGGGTAGGCGATATACTATTAGTACCGGTAACAAACACATACAGGGTAGGCGATATACTATTAGTACCGGTAACAAACACATACATTGTAGGCGATATACTATTAGTACCGGTAACAAACACATACAGGATAGGCGATATACTATTATTACCGGTAACAAACACATACAGGGTAGGCGATATACTATTAGTACCGGTAACAAACACATACATTGTAGGCGATATACTATTAGTACCGGTAACAAACACATACAGGATAGGCGATATACTATTATTACCGGTAACAAACACATACAGGGTAGGCAATATACTATTAGTACCGGTAACAACACATACAGGGTAGGTGATATACTATTAGTACCGGTAACAAACACATACAGGGTAGGTGATATACTATTAGTACCGGTAACAAACACATACAGGATAGGCGATATACTATTATTACCGGTAACAAACACATACAGGGTAGGCGATATACTATTAGTACCGGTAACAAACACATACAGGGTAGGCGATATACTATTAGTACCGGTAACAAACACATACAGGGTAGGCGATATACTATTAGTACCGGTAACAACACATACAGGGTAGGCGATATACTATTAGTACCGGTAACAAACACATACAGGGTAGGCGATATACTATTAGTACCGGTAACAAACACATACAGGGTAGGCGATATACTATTAGTACCGGTAACAAACACATACAGGGTAGGCGATATATTATTAGTACCGGTAACAAACACATACAGGATAGGCGATATACTATTATTACCGGTAACAAACACATACAGGGTAGGCGATATACTATTAGTACCGGTAACAAACACATACAGGATAGGCGATATACTATTATTACCGGTAACAAACACATACAGGGTAGGCGATATACTATTAGTACCGGTAACAAACACATACAGGGTAGGCGATATACTATTAGTACCGGTAACAAACACATACAGGGTAGGCGATATACTATTAGTACCGGTAACAACACATACAGGGTAGGTGATATACTATTAGTGCCGGTAACAATCTATATATATGGTAGGCGATATACTATTAGTACCGGTAACAAACATATACAGGGTAGGTGATATACTATTAGTACCGGTAACAAACACATATATTGTAGGCGATATACTATTAGTACCGGTAACAAACACATACATGGTAGGCGATATACTATTAGTACCGGTAACAAACATATACAGGGTAGGCGATATACTATTAGTACCGGTAACAAACACATACAGGGTAGGCGATATACTATTAGTACCGGTAACAAACACATACATTGTAGGCGATATACTATTAGTACCGGTAACAAACACATACAGGGTAGGCGATATACTATTAGTACCGGTAACAAACACATACAGGGTAGGCGATATACTATTAGTACCGGTAACAAACACATACGTGGTATGTGATATACTATTAGTACCGGTAACAAACACATACATGGTAGGCGATATACTATTAGTACCGTTAACAAACACATACAGGGTAGGCGATATACTATTAGTACCGGTAACAAACACATACGTGGTATGTGATATACTATTAGTACCGGTAACAAACACATACATGGTAGGCGATATACTATTAGTACCGGTAACAAACACATACAGGATAGGCGATATACTATTAGTACCGGTAACAAACACATACATTGTAGGCGATATACTATTAGTACCGGTAACAAACACATACGTGGTATGTGATATACTATTAGTACCGGTAACAAACACATACAGGGTAGGCGATATACTATTAGTACCGGTAACAAACACATACAGGGTAGGCGATATACTATTAGTACCGGTAACAAACATATACATGGTAGGCGATATACTATTAGTACCGGTAACAAACACATACATTGTAGGCGATATACTATTAGTACCGGTAACGAACACATACAGGATAGGCGATATACTATTAGTACCGGTAACAAACATATACATGGTAGGCGATATACTATTAGTACCGGTAACAAACACATACATTGTAGGCGATATACCATTAGTACCGGTAACAAACACATACATGGTAGGCGATATACTATTAGTACCGGTAACAAACACATACATTGTAGGCGATATACCATTAGTACCGGTAACAAACACATACAGGATAGGCGATATACTATTAGTACCGGTAACAAACACATACATTGTAGGCGATATACTATTAGTACCGGTAACAAACACATACATGGTAGGCGATATACTATTAGTACCGGTAACAAACACATACATTGTAGGCGATATACCATTAGTACCGGTAACAAACACATACAGGGTAGGCGATATACTATTAGTACCGGTAACAAACACATACATGGTAGGCGATATACTATTAGTACCGGTAACAAACACACACATGGTAGACGATATACTATTAGTACCGGTAACAAACACACACATGGTAGACGATATACTATTAGTACCGGTAACAAACACACACATGGTAGACGATATACTATTAGTACCGGTAACAAACACACACATGGTAGACGATATACTATTAGTACCGGTAACAAACACACACATGGTAGACGATATACTATTAGTACCGGTAACAAACACATACAGGGTAGGCGATATACTATTAGTACCGGTAACAAACACATACATGGTAGGCGATATACTATTAGTACCGGTAACAAACACATACATGGTAGGCGATATACTATTAGTACCGGTAACAAACACATACATGGTAGACGATATACTATTAGTACCGGTAACAAACACATACATTGTAGGCGATATACTATTAGTACCGGTAACAAACACATACAGGATAGGCGATATACTATTAGTACCGGTAACAATCTAACAAACACATATATGGTAGGCGATATACTATTATTACCGGTAACAAACACATACATTGTAGGCGATATACTATTAGTACCGGTAACAAACACATACATGGTAGGCGATATACTATTAGTACCGGTAACAAACACATACATTGTAGGCGATATACTATTAGTGCCGGTAACAAACACATACATTGTAGGCGATATACTATTAGTACCGGTAACAAACACATACATGGTAGGCGATATACTATTAGTACCGGTAACAAACACATACATGGTAGGCGATATACTATTAGTACCGGTAACAAACACATACAGGGTAGGCGATATACTATTAGTACCGGTAACAAACACATACGTGGTATGTGATATACTATTAGTACCGGTAACAAACACATACAGGGTAGGCGATATACTATTAGTACCGGTAACAAACACATACAGGGTAGGCGATATACTATTAGTACCGGTAACAAACACATACAGGGTAGGCGATATACTATTAGTACCGGTAACAAACACATACAGGGTAGGCGATATACTATTAGTACCGGTAACAAACACATACAGGGTAGGCGATATACTATTAGTACCGGTAACAAACACATACAGGGTAGGCGATATACTATTAGTACCGGTAACAAACACATACATGGTAGGCGATATACTATTAGTACCGGTAACAAACACATACATTGTAGACGATATACTATTAGTACCGGTAACAAACACATACAGGATAGGCGATATACTATTAGTACCGGTAACAAACACATACATTGTAGGCGATATACTATTAGTACCGGTAACAAACACATACATTGTAGGCGATATACTATTAGTACCGGTAACAAACACATACATGGTAGGCGATATACTATTAGTACCGGTAACAAACACATACATTGTAGGCGATATACTATTAGTACCGGTAACAAACACATACAGGGTAGGCGATATACTATTAGTACCGGTAACAAGACACGACCTGACCTACTAACTAACCTGATGGACTGTTGCGACGTTTTGGATGACTGTCTGTAACAGTGACGTCATCCAGCTCCCTTAAACACAACCAGTCGCCGTCCACTGACACTCTGAAATTACATAAATACATAGTGTCGCGGAGATTATTTAGGGCAATGACGTTTTTGTCTGCTGCCGTTGGAGTTTTAGCCATCATATGTTCGGTCGCATTAATAATTCAGATAATAGTTTTACATTATATCCCGGCGTTCAAATTTGAACAAAATATATAGTTATCTAAAATCTACGTAATAAATTATTAATACCTTAAAGAAGCGTAGAATAAAAGACACTTATCCGCGGCAGTAGTAGTGTGCATTTGAGCTGCCGAATGTTGTAGTTATTGGTTGGTTGTCATATGCCTCAGTAAAGCCAGCTTGGTATCCAAGCACCCTACTCCCCCACTCAGCATACTGCTAGCCACTCCATCATCAACCTATTATTTGCCTTGTTTCCTTTTGTCTCAATGCGTATGGTGGTGGTGGTGGTACTAAACGATAAACAGTTTCTTGGCTGGGTACATCCCATCCTCGGTACGAAATACTTCATTACCCAAACTCCTTGTATAACTCGGATGACGCACTTCCGTTTAGCTTCTTTCGCGATCCGATTGAAAGTTGGACTGAATAAGGAAGCTTAATGAGTTCAATAGATTAGCCATTACATTTATTATACACTGTGTTAATATTGTATTATATTATTGTATATGTAGTGCGATGTCTTTTATATGTTTATTTGTATGAAGAATTGAAATTAAATCTGAAAAATCTGAATCTGAAATCTCGAAATCTGTGTGAAATATATAAACTACGCGTAATTTTATTCCATAAATACATACTGAAAGTTTGTGGAAATTCGAAATATTATAAAAGTTGGAGATGCCTGAACGGAAATACTGATAGCTTTAACTATTTAAAATTGTAACTTTTTTTCATAAATATTGGCATCTGTTGTAATTTGTGCGAAGGCTGTTAGTTTTTAAGATTTCCGTGTTGGTATTATTTGCAGCACCAGTCGAGTCTGCGTCACTCGGAGGCGTGGCGGAATTCGTTGCGGTACCGGATCCCGAACCTCGACGAGATGGGCGGACTCCGACGGATTACGCTTAATGGGAACCCGACGGTCGGGGACCCCGGATGCCGCTACTTCGCCGAAGCTCTAGGAGACGATCTATGGGTGAAGGTGAGTCCAACTGTATTCCATTAATCGATTGCTTTGAATTATGATGAGTATGACACTTAATTTTATAAAATTTAATCAACTCGCCCAAGAGTTATAACAATTTTAGAATGTGCGGCGACACCAAAAATACCGGGGATCTGCTTCTTTGTGGAAAATAAATAAGAGTGCTCACGCAGAGAGAAAAGGGTTCGAAAGGGAAGTAAACTCCAATAACAAGGGAAATTAGTCTATTGTTTTTGTTGGAATTGCTCACTCTAAACTGCTCCTTTCCCGTAATAGAAAAAGCTAAATAATACTCTAAAACACACAAGTTCTATTATGACCCGGTTTTTACCATTTTCCACGTTACTCCAATAAATATTGTTTGACGATCACTGAAAAGTCACCCCATAAATATTGACCATCTTTTGTGTGAGATTATTTTTATAACACTACTACACATTGATTTAAGTAATGTCAGCATTTTAGAATGTAAGTAAATTGTCATATGTACAATAATCATTGTTGTTTGGGTACTGTATCTGTAGTCAATTATATTGTATTGTACAGGCCTTAGATATGCAGCGTTGTGGCGTTACTACAGCAGGGGCTAATGAATTGATTAACGTACTGCAAGTGAACAAGACCTTGGTTGTTCTAGACCTGAGAAGGAATCCATTAATAGGTTAGTAGTAGTGTCTTACAGTTCACTATACTCTTGGTGCCAAGTTGTACTATTTTGTACGCCTACCTACCTATGAGCTACGCATTGGTGAGTCATCAACACGTCAGCCATTGGCTGTCGGCTATGTAAAATGTCGACTCACCTTTATGGTTTAACAAATGAACATTATTTAGGGTATGATTTATGTCTGTTTGTTGTCAGTCTGCCACAACACATGATGGTTATCGCTAGAAGAGGCATTTTTCTAACTAAATTGTCTCTTTGGGACTTCTTAAGGGAGAAAAATAATATTATGTATTATTTTTTTTCACCAGGATTTTTTATGAGCTGTTTAAATGTCAAATGATTAGTCAAACGGAAAGATGCCCAGTGAGCTAAATTCCGCCAAACATAAAACTGACAGCAACTGAACGCACAGACAACGAAAACCCCCCTACGAAATAATATCTATGTGGTGTATTTTATTTTATTATGACGGACAGGCCGACAGACAAACAGACAGATTAGAGTCTATAGTCATTAAGTTATAGTCAATAATGTGGCATTTTCTGTGCTTTTTTATTTTTTTGTTGTTGTTTTGGTCGTAAAATTTGAAAAAATGTCATAAATCGTTTAATAATTGAGTTATTAAAAAAATTGACAATGTCAATAATTCTTCAATGTAACAATATGTAAATTCACTAGCGTTTTATAGATTGGACTAACGTGCCATTATAACATGCTCCTTTCCCCAAATTGCTAATTTAACATTGAGGCGTGATATTAATTCGCCGAGACAGGTTTGCCTCAAGTTTCCCCAAATTTCAGCTCAATCAGATGGAATTTCAGAAAATAGTTGGGAGTTTAGTGGAAAAATGAGCATAAATATAAATAACTTGATCCATTACAACTATTGACCAAATATTACTAACTACTACTACTAGGATCGGCATGCTGCATTGCAGCTGCATTTTTAAAAATGCTGGGCCGGCTTGTCGACAAAATTGCGCCGCCACAACTTCCTATCCGCATCTTTAAGGCACTGACCTTTAAGACGTCTCAAGAAAGTCAGGCTGTATTATAATAAATATAACGTTTTTGGCGAAGTGAAAATTTTGGTTCTAATGCATTAAATACCCTTATAATAATTATGGACCTCAACTTGAAGGAATTCATTGAAACTTTCATGCTCTTTTATTGCATTGTGAATACCAACCTACTGGCCTACTAGTCGATTACTATTGGACATTGCATTGTATTTTTGTTCCAATATTAGTGAAATCTGGTAAAAAAGCAATTAAATTCTGGCTATTTGTTGAACTATTATTAGATAGAAGTAGGTTTTACCAAACCACTAACTAACCAAACATCGTTATAACATGAAATTACTCCTATTATTATTATAAATTTGTTTGTATAATGTTATTGATTTAGCGTGACGTCACCTAAGCAGTGCGTACGGCGGTGATTGTACTTTATACGCCCGGCATACAGCCTTGTGGGTAAGATGGAAGCCCAGAAGGCATTTAAATAGGGCCCCCGCACGAAATATTACCACTCCCATATTACAATCGTATCATATGATTATATCTGAACTACATAGATATGCTACATTGTCTGTCGTTATTGGGCTTATATAAGGGCTTATCCTTTACCCCCCCGTATGTTATTGGGGTACTACTTTACTCAACTAATGTAGCCCCGCTAATTTGGCATATTGTCATGAATTCTTTAAATACTACTTTCATTGTGGAACGTTAATCATATAAAGTTATTTAGTCACTCAGTCACGCGTATTAAGGAGTGAAATTCAATACATATTCAATTTTTTTTCGTGAGTAGAACTTTGTTTTATTAAATTATTATGTACTTTCGATAGATACATCAGTTATAATAAATTAAAATATTAGTTTTTTATAGGTGTAATATAAGAGTAACCGTAACCAGTAGTAACCAAATTATTAATTTCCTTGTAATTATCTTGCCTTCGCTACTTTTCATTTCATTTTGCTATCGCTGGTTATTAAAATTAAAAAAATTATAAGTAATTTTAGTTTTTATTAATTTTATTGAGGTGTTTGAGAGATTTTGCTACGAAGGACAGACCGGGTGTGAGATTGACACGAGACACGAGAAGTGTTCCATGGATATTTCAGACATAAATATTTGTTGATACAAGTTTTTGTTAGGGTGCAATAGTTGTAGTTGAACATAAAATACTTTCACTTTTAGGTTGTACTTCGTCTTTTAGATAACATCCGCTAATATTAGTGAAACTATTTAATTATTAAACTTGTTAACTAAATAATTATTTCGAATTTATCGCAAATATTGAGCTCATAAAAGCTCATACATAGTTGTCACTTGTTATAATTCGCCGGTGCAACGATAATTTTGTAAACTCTGTGAATAATTATGATGCTCCAATTAGACATTCGTCTCTTTTAATGACTCTTATTATTTGACCCTGAGTGAATGACGTAGTCTATCGCGTTTAGTTAATAATAAATTAATGGCGGAAATAATAGTTCATTTCGAACGCGACGATTCTTCCGCAGACCGGGAGGCGTTGAGGACTCTGATGGAGCGCTGTCTGTTGAACGGAGGCGGGGCTGAGGATGGGAGCTATTCCTGGCAGAAGGTTAGGTCGCATAAAGACCCCTCGACGAGTTCCAGACAGCCAGTTACAGGGAAGAGACCCAGAGGAGCTAATACGTGAGTCTTCCAATATTCCATACGGCAACACACAAGGTTTCGTATCAACTTGCCCCCCCCCCCCCCCCCCCCCACACTTCCCTTTTGCACACAAATCGCTCTTATGAAGAATACCAGGTTTTCACTTTACTGTCGAAATTTTATTGGAATTTTATGAGAAATTTATATTTTTTAAATCTTTCCTTACCAATTGCGTTGTTTTGTAGCGCTTATTTTTATCTTATGAATAACCTGTACTATTTTGTTTATTGTTTTGGTTTAGATTCAGCCATATCCTTCAGCCTTTAGATTCATTCTGTAACCTGGGTTACATGGCATGCATCACATGGGGGGTAAACCCTAATAGCCCTACGTGGTGCACCATCGAGGGGGTAAATCTTGCATTTAGACATTCCAAACGCCGTGCGTGGTGAGCGTTTTTAAGTTGCTAATGATTGATGGCTGGGGGGGGGGGGGGGGGGGGACGGTCTTCATTTGGGTCGTGCGTTTTGTCCAAACATTTTAAATATTATATTTGTTGTTGTAACTGCTATCACTAATGTTCCATCAATATTTTAATTATTTTATTTATATATTTATTGACTCAGCGTTGGCCGTAGACCCCCTGGCGTCCGTGATAGCCTACCGACATCCAAGTCGACCGCATTGTCGGCCCCTAAACCCGCCCCTCGCTCAACCAAACCAGGGGCTGATGGATTTGTACCGTGGAGGACTGGAGCCAGGTTTGTTATAAATAAGCCAATAGAACGGACTAGAGGGAAAAATACGGACAACCGAAAAGTGAGAAAAAATCTTCACCCTGAAATTAAACAATTTATTGTCTTACTGCCTTCTCATTCATTTTTATCACTAGTGGAAGGAATATGAATAATAATCATAAAAGTACTACATTACACACACACAAACGCACCGACGCAGCAAACTTCGCCCACGAGAAAGCTTCGCCCGCGAGCAATCTTCGCCCCCACAATAAAGTGTTAACAACCTCGTTTATTGTTTTGGTTAGAACAATACGTGTCTGTAACCTGCTCCTTTCCCCCATCGAATCGGATCGGGCGAAGGTTGGACGTGGGCGAATATTGCACCCAACCCCAACGCACCAACCATTATACTATAAAAATGTAAATAGTAGAAACAATATTGTAACTGGTGTGAACAAATATTATTTGGTGCAATTTAATTTATTTGGTTTACGTTAATTAGTACTAATAAGTATTAATACATTAATTTTATCAATCAAAATTTATTATTTGCTG
This sequence comes from Nemertoderma westbladi, assembly GCA_032718475.1. Classification (NCBI taxonomy): domain Eukaryota; kingdom Metazoa; phylum Xenacoelomorpha; order Nemertodermatida; family Nemertodermatidae; genus Nemertoderma; species Nemertoderma westbladi. Next base: position 8,267 of record JAUCBJ010009125.1, on the reverse strand, counting down.
TTCAATATTTTTTTAATTAAAAAATAATCACCATATAATCGTGAACGCCATTTCTACACATTGATAACGAGTTGACATACGACATGGGCTCTGTCAACTAGAGATTACTGACCAGCTAGCAGCAATGGAAAGCAATATCCCAATATCCTCTAACACAGCGGTAATGGATGTAACAGAGCCCTAAGCTGGCATTCTATACTAAATCCATTTGTCCAGCCCATCTCTAAGGGATTAATGGAATTCCCATCACCCGGTGACCTTGGCAACAATAATACTGATACACCTTAGAGATACGAGGGGGAAATTGTAAATTAATAGGATGGCTGGGAAGTAGATGGGGGATACTAACAGTGGCCCCATCAGCCGGTGTAATTGGCCATGGCCCCACTGCTGCACTGGTAATAAAGGATTCCCATTGGTTCATAATGGTGGACTACCTAAACAATCCTTTAATGGGCGCAGCCTTTCTATACTAATAAATACCTCCTTTACTAAAAAATGTTCTTCAGTAAATTAATTTATATTTGTGTTTGAGGGAGTTTTATGGCTATTCTACCGGCTGACGGGTAACCCTTTTATTTACCATTATGTCTCACAACACTGTTAAGCCATTCTGTAGTTTCTATTTAATACAAATAAATGTGAGTAGGCCCTATCATTTTATTTAGGCCTCATCAACATCATTTAGCTTCTACTAAATGCCAGAATGTGTGCGAGTTAGCTTATCTTTCAGTCTTTTCCCATGGAAATACTGAACTCAAAACTCATATTTTATTTATAGCAGCTTTATTATTGGCCCATGTGAAGTATAACAGATTTCTGCCGTTACTTACATTTCTCTTCTAGGACGACAAGGTTTTAGCGTGATTAATTATTGTTTACAGACTGGGGAGGGTCGAAGGCTACCCGCCTGAGCCGAGGCCCCAGTTCCATGAGCCGTTAATAGAGGCGCATCGACGGAGAGGCGGGAAGCGGGACGGAACCACCGTGACGGTGAGTGCGGAGTCGGGAGACAATGACAACGCGGAACGGAGGGCCGCCCTCATAGAGGATAAGATCGGGCGGAAGATAAGATCGGAGATCGTAGCGAGGGCCAAAGACGACGATTGGCGGGTCAGTTACTATACATTAGCACTGAGTTACTTAAAATCTTCTACATTTACCTAATAAATCTACTTTTATAGTAAATACAGTTCGTTTTCTTTCATTTCTGTTATTTATTTTCTACTGTTGTTGCAGTCGATCGAGTTGGGCGAGTTACGGGATCGGTTGTCTAGGGAACGGGAGGCCAGACAGCGGTCGGACTCACGGGTGGTCGATCTGGAGATCGAGAACAGCCGTCTGCGACGGTTGCTAAGACAACGAGGTGTAGACTTCCCGGCTGCGGCTGAGGACCCAGGAGGTTAGCTTTATTTATATAAACGGATGTCAATATTTTAAGAAACTTGAGTTTGTTTTGAACTTAAATAATAATATTTTATTAATAAATTAATATTTAATAGTTTCGGTTTCGGTTTCGTGTGATTTTTTCTTCATTTTCGGTTTTTTTTTATTTTATTAAATAAAACCGAACGAAATAATATCAAATCAATTATATTATTTAACACAAACTGGTAGACAAAGTGGGGTTTTCGCGCAGCACGAGATATAAACGTAGAGGCAGACTGAGTAACTACGCAGCCTATGTACAGTTCGCTAACGAGCCGCCAACCTCGTGGCTCGCCCCACAAATATAACTTTATAATTATTAAACATAATAATAGGCAGACCAGTTAAGTTATTTAATTGTAATTTAATATTTTTTTTTTTTTTAAACAAATATTAATGATTCTATTTGTTTTCGCTTTTCAGTTTATCGCAGGAACCAACCCGAGGACGCCTACAGCAGCGGATTGTCGGACGACCGCGTTCTAAAACAAATCGAAACAACTTTCGCGAAATTTAATACCTTCCTAGACCTTCTACGGGATGCAGGGTAAGTTATCTTCGCGAAATAATATTTAGTGTTTAATATTCATCTAACTTTGTATTCCACTTTCCGCTTATATTTCATCTCATATATCATTGATATTCATCCATCTAACTTACAACATTAAACGGAATGACATCGCATTGGGCTTGTAATTCTCTTTATGGGTATAGAACATTGTTTTATAATCTTTGTTCTAAGTCTCTTCTAACAGTAGGTAGGTTTTAACGTCCAGTTTGGATCGAACTGGTTGTCTGTATATAGTTAGTTGTTGGATGTATTTTTTTGTCCTGTACCGCTGGGTGCCATATGTCTGGTCCCTTTTGTCCGGTGCATGTATGTGTCCTGTCCGGCCCATGCAAATTATACCCGACTTTCTACTGTTATATTTCACTTTTGTAATTTACAGTTTGCTCCATGTGGAGAATACCAGAGAGAACTGGCTACTGGCCGGACCCTCTAAATACCGTATTGATACTTTATATTTGATTTATATTTTACTTGTGTATTATTGACCGGCCCCCTTGTTATTACCACAATTAAGTAACCTGCATAATCTTGTAACATGTGTTAGTTAACTTTCGTTTATTGTTTTGGTTCCCCCAACACGCCTCTGTAACCTGCTCCTTACTAACCTGCTCCTTTAAATGGCAATGGGTCCGGTCAACGGGTCCGGCCAATTGAGCAATGGGTCCGGTCAGTAGTCTTTGCCGAGTACCGGGTTTTCAAGAAAAACACAGGTTTGGAAGAGCTAAATCTAACCAAAACAATAAACCAATTAGTATCTGTATAAGTTATTCTGGTTTTATAAGATTGAAATAAGAGCTATAAAACAACTGGTAAGGATAAATAAATAAAAATGTCGTCGTGGAAAAAGTGACAGTTGTTTCGAGCATGTTGATTCCTCCACGTTGTTTGCTTTTAATTTACTTATAGCATTTAGTATTTACTCAACGGAATGATGACAGCATTGGGCACATAGGTTATCTATGGTGAATCAATGAATTTAATCTCTGACCGTTGAGAATATTTCGTCATTGGGGCCATTCGGATTCACCTGTGGCTTATAGTATAGACAACAATATGACTAGACTACACGAAGTGGGGCCTTCGTGGTCAGCTAGTGGCATAAATTTACGTTAAAGTGTCAACTTTCAATGAATTATATGCAAAATGTAAGCAAATGACGTTATTACCCCCCTAGCGGCAGACTGGGTCACTGCATACGGTTTAAGACTTAAAACAAAAACTCCGTCTGATCAGCATTTTCGCGGAATAGTAAAAGCATACTTTTTCGAGGCCGAAGGCCGAGGAAAAAGGAAAACAGCTAATGATGGCAAGGCTGACCAGCAAACCCGCTGTTGCCCCTGTTACTTATCTACGTCTAATGTTTTGAAAGAAATCTAGGAGCATTTCTATATCCCCGTGGGTTGTGAGTGTGACATACATATGGCATTGAGGCGAATTTTGAAGGATTGACATAACTAACTAACCAAAAACTAACTAACTCAAAAACAAAATGTAATATTGTAAAGAGATTATAAAAGTAATTGTATTAAAACGGATACACATTGTGTTAAAACGAATAAATATTGTATCGAAACGGATACACATTGTGTTAAAACGAATAAATATTGTGTTAAAACGAATAAATATTGTGTTAAAACGAATAAATACTGTGTTAAAACGAATAAATATTGTGTTAAAACGAATAAATACTGTGTTAAAACGAATAAATATTGTGTTAAAACGAATAAATATTGTGTTAAAACGAATAAATATTGTATCGAAACGGATACACATTGTGTTAAAACGAATAAATATTGTGTTAAAACGAATAAATATTGTGTTAAAACGAATAAATATTGTGTTAAAACGAATAAATACTGTGTTAAAACGAATAAATATTGTGTTAAAACGAATAAATATTGTGTTAAAACGAATAAATATTGTGTTAAAACGAATAAATATTGTGTTAAAACGAATAAATACTGTGTTAAAACGAATAAATATTGTGTTAAAACGAATAAATACTGTGTTAAAACGAATAAATATTGTGTTAAAACGAATAAATATTGTGTTAAAACGAATAAATATTGTGTTAAAACGAATAAATATTGTGTTAAAACGAATAAATATTGTGTTAAAACGAATAAATATTGTGTTAAAACGAATAAATATTGTGTTAAAACGAATAAATATTGTGTTAAAACGAATAAATATTGTGTTAAAACGAATAAATATTGTGTTAAAACGAATAAATATTGTGTTAAAACGAATAAATATTGTGTTAAAACGAATAAATATTGTGTTAAAACGAATAAATATTGTGTTAAAACGAATAAATATTGTGTTAAAACGAATAAATATTGTGTTAAAACGAATAAATATTGTGTTAAAACGAATAAATACTGTGTTAAAACGAATAAATACTGTGTTAAAACGAATAAATACTGTGTTAAAACGAATAAATACTGTGTTAAAACGAATAAATATTGTGTTAAAACGAATAAATATTGTGTTAAAACGAATAAATATTGTGTTAAAACGAATAAATACTGTGTTAAAACGAATAAATACTGTGTTAAAACGAATAAATACTGTGTTAAAACTATGGTTTAAAAATTCATAAACTTAAATATTATTTCACAAAGAATTCAAAAGTTTCATGTGTAATTTTCCGTATCATGAATTTTTTAAACCCTAGTCCTAGTTAAAATAGATAAACAAACATTGTGTTAAACGGATAAATAGTGTGTTGAAACAGATAAAGTGTGTTAATAAATTAATAAATAGTGTTTTAAAACGGAGGCAGCAGCATCTAACGCATAAATAATCGAACGATCCCACACACTACGACGTTCATTCTCGTTTGGGTTAACGTTTTCAACTAAAACCGTGTTCATTAGAATGAACTTTGTGCGTTCCTTCGATTCACCAACTCGGATCGCCTCGCATAATCGTGAAGTTGCAGTCAACACGAGATCGCGTGGGCGTCCGAACAAACCGTTGAATGTTCCTCTGTGCCCTAAACAAGATATTACAGCTGTGCAACCAGCAACATGTTCCGACAACTCTCTGTTGCTCACATCCAAAATATTGGCCGTCGTTAGGGTGAGATTTTCGTTGGCTTTGACCGTTTCCGGTAGACTATCGGGCGAACGCACGATCGCTCGCACCTTAAACCCCCGACCCAGCAGTTGTTCAACCACTTGTCGTCCAGTGGCCCCGGTCCCTCCCACAATTAAATCAACCCCGGGCATTCTCTTATTTGTTAAACGTTCTGTGCAGAAACATTAATGACTAAATAATTCTACTAATCAGCCATCAGCTGCGGAGAACCTTTATCAGTTGCCAAATATATATTTATTTTTTTAGTAATAAATAAAATAGCTGGACAATTACGAATACTACAGCAATGTATTCTTATTTCCAATGCAATGTAGTTTTGTTAAGAGAACAGCTCACGGTATTAGAAGGTATATAGTACCGGTTTTGGGTTTCCATTGCTAGCACGATGCGGCTGCAAGCTGAAAGTGAGTTTGACCCATTTTCTAATACACTGAAGCTGATCCTGCCCGCTGCATAATAAGCTTTTTCAATCTGGGAAGTACAGCTCATTGAAATTATTAAATTACAATCCAGCAGTTTAGTACACTATTCCACAGTTTGTAGATCAATCAAAAGTTATAATAGATCAAGCATGTTTCCAGTCGGCTAACCTGCCATTTAGTCCAGCAAACAACAGCTTCATCCAGCTGTAGCTGAACAATCATCCTCTTCCATTTGAATTTAGAATTTCGCTCAGATTGAGACAGCCTGGGAAAAAGTAGCTTGAACCAGCTCAAAGCTAATGCAGTAATGGTTCTTTTAATTTCACTGCAGTTGCACCCACTACCGGTGTCTGTTAAGTATTACCAGCATTTTTCTGCTAGCTGACATCCCAGTAGCATACAGTTGTAGAAGTGGCTACTGACCAGACCCTCTAAATACCGTATTGAAACTTTATATTTGATTTATATTTTACTTGTGTATATTATTGACACCTTATTAACACAATATATTAAGGTACCTGAATAATCTTGTAACATGTGTTGACTTTCGTTTATTGTTTTGGTTCCCCCAACACGCCTCTGTAACCTGCTCCTTACTAACCTGCTCCTTTAAATGGCAATAGGTCCGGTCAGTCAGTCAGTAGCATTTGCCTACAGTTGTGATAGCTGTGGTGATTGGTTTTGGTATACATGTCATGCATGTTGTACCGGTACTTCCATGCATGTTTTGTACCGGTACTTCCATGCATGTTGTACCGGTACCGGTACTGCCATGCAAGCGGTTGGAAACTATGTTGCCTTAAGCTGAACTGTCATCTTATACTATCATATTTGGCCTTTTTAGGTTTCATAATGCTAGTTCGTATTAGTTGTAAATTAAAATTAAGTTAATATTGAATATATTCTTCATTCAATACCCCCCCGACCCCCACCCAGCATGTAGGGTTGTGCCCCAGAAACAAAAATAGTCCGATACCGGAATCCACCACTCTAATTTTTAATCTTCTGGGCATTATTCTGTAGGTACCGGTACTTGATATCAGAAAGAAACAAAAACACAAACCACCAAATGAAACCACACATAGTACCCTACTGCATAGGACTTGACACTATTGATTTAAATTTCCCCCCTATCTTGGAAAACTAAGTGTAAAATGGCGGGATACGTTTGGTGCTTAAATTAGATGAAACTATTTTGAAGGATCCAGCGTATCAGTAGCGAAAATGTGTAAATTTTCTCTGAGCGCTTAGCTCGCTATTCCATTTCGTCACATCACTAAATATATAGCTACGAATTAGTTTGCGGCCAACGTTTGTTGTTCGTTTTAGTAACATAACCGTATCAACGATTCATAATATTGTTTCAGTTTGGGTAAACTAACATCATTGGTTGGCCTGGAATCAACTGACTTCCAGATTCCCGGCCGCCAACGTCGTTATGACAACGACCAATATGAGCCGCGCGACGCTGATGGGTTTACTCGCAAAATGAAAGAATACCTTGGGGACCGCGAGTACGGTAACGGCAGAGAGCAGTACCGCGGTACCGGTAGCAGCGCAGATCAGGAGCGTGGTACCGGTAGGTACGGGACTGGCAGACTCTCCGGTTTGTCCGTTGACGACTACTCGGACGATCAGGTCGCCACTTCCGGCAGTCCGGACATCTCCCCGATAACCAAACGCGCCAATTACACGACCCGACCCCCAGCGCCGGCGATCCGAACTGGCACCCTCGGGGCGGATTCCGCAGAAAGCCGCACGATCAAGGAGGGCAACGCTGGGAAAGTTGCGAAGGAGATTCAGGAGTCTGTAGTGGAGCCAGTAAGTCTAAATAAATAAATAAATACCGTAGCATTTACTGACGGCGGTTCACTTCATGCAACCATAATGTGAGATACTTTGCAAGACTTTATTTTTCAAAAGAAAACACTGTATCTCCCTAAAATAACTAGAATATAAATTACCATAATTTAGATTCTAGAAGGCAGCCCTAACTTTATATATTTCCGGTTTGTTTTTAAGGCCGATGATTTGGTTACATCGTCTATGGATTACACCGTTAGTGCAGCCACTGACGAGGCCGACACTACTGCTCCCCACGGCCGACTCAGTCCCGACAACGAGGTCTACGCGAGCGCCGAACTCTACGAGACTTCCGACGTTAAATACGCTAAGTTATTCCGTCAAGGCGACGATCCAGGAAGTTCCATCGAAGTTACAAACCCCCCTACTAGGTAAGACCAACCCCACCGCTTACAGGGTGCTGCGTCTAGGGCGTTCCGATTGTTCTACCAGTTATTAATACTTGTGGCACAATCTTTGCTCCCGTTACGTTTGACCCCATTGCTGCGATGTCCTTGACTATTTATTGGAATTCAGCATCAAATAATCGTTCCTCCAATTCCAACTTACTATCCGTTCCTCCCATTCCAACTTACGATCCGTTCCTCCCATTCTAACTTACTATCCGTTCCTCCCATTCCAACTTACGATCCGTTCCTCCCATTCTAACTTACTATCCGTTCCTCCCATTCCAACTTACTATCCGTTCCTCCCATTCCAACTTACTATCCGTTCCTCCCATTCCAACTTACTATCCGTTCCTCCCATTCTAACTTACTATCCGTTCCTCACATTCCAACTTACTATCCGTTCCTCCCAATCCAACTTACTATCCGTTCCTCCTCCCAATCTATCCGTTCCTCCCATTCCAACTTACTATCCGTTCCTCCCATTGGGTCAGT
>JAUCBJ010009124.1:46402-81421 GCA_032718475.1 Nemertoderma westbladi | reverse complement strand
CAACGACACGAACCAATACGCGCGGGTGGTAACAGCTGTAGGAGTAAGGCAGGCATCGCGAGGTTAGGCTACGCGTAGGTGATAGGCAGCGATTGGTTGAAGGCAACGACGCGAATCAATATTGATGGTGACAGATGGTCATTAAACACCTCGATTTAGCACCGGAATTTGGCATTTTTTAATTGCCTCCGAGATGTGGCCCGTAGCCCAGGCTAGGGAGGAGTTAGCCGAGAACTATGCTTCTCCTACTACTAGCCGAGACACGAGGATCTGAACTTTGCATTCCTAATACTCTGCCTACCAATAATACTTGAATATAGTAGTGGCTTTATTGTACTTTAATAAGTACAGACATTTCATCTTACTGTAGTCACGTATTTATAATATGATACGGACAGTAAGGAAAGAGAAAAATTATTTCTCGCCGTCACACTATATATATTATATATATGTAATTACGTAATAAACACTAATATATTGCACTAATCTACTAAATAATCTAAAATAACCTTCTACTAAATAAAATTGAATAAAAACGATTATAATAAAGTACATAATAATGTTCACATATAAAATATAATAAAATAGATAAAATAATATAGTCACACGCCCACTCCATATGTTATTACGTTATGGAGTCCCTAGATATTTGTCGGATTAGGGAAGAGGTCGTAGGAAGAGTATCTTGCCTTCCATAGTTTCCGGACAGTTTTCGGTCTCTTTCCAGTAAACATAAACGACCAGCTGGGCGATTGAGTTGTTGTGTTACTTTCTCCGCTCCCTTGGCCTGTCTACGCTTGCGTCCTTCTGGGCTCCTCTCTGATGACTCCGAGGCGCACCCATGAGGTCAGACGAGGTCATACCAGATCTACTTTTCTGGCAACCAACTCATGGAAAGCGTAGTCGTGGACGACCGGCCATAACATATATAGATCAACTTGAAAGGGATACTGAACTTGGGAGAAACGAAATTGCGACAACTATGGAGAATCGGGAAGCCTGGAAGGATCTCATTTCCACTGTCCGAGTTCGCTCGACCTAGTAGTAGTAGTAGTAGTGCAAGTTATTCTAATTTTCTATAAAGAAGCGAGCTAGTGTTCTAGAAGTTTAGTGTAAGATAAAAAAAAACGGCAGTGATTCTTGTCACTGAAAAGTGGAAAAGTAGAAAAATGTAGTTTCTTATGTATATTTTTTTGTTCTATATTTTCTATTTTTTCTATATTTTCTATTTTTTCTATATTTTCTATTTTTTCTATATTTTCTATTTTTTCTATATTTTCTATTTTTTCTATATTTTCTATTTTTTCTCACTCTTATATGCTCTCTGTTGTTATTTTCTATATTATTTTTGAAAAAAAAGTTTGTTGTTACTGCCACAGCGTTATAATATTCAGTTATTTATAATATTTTAGACATCTGGGCCCCTTGAAGGCTTTAAACATCTGGCACGATAATTCTGGGGATGGGTACTCCAAGAGTTGGTACTTAAACTTTATATCGATTCGAGATATACAAACCGGGAATAAATTCGTGTTTATATGTAACAGGTGGTTGGCTTTTGATAGAGACGATTGTGAGGTATGATAATTAAATACTAACATTATTATATTTAATTTGATATGTATTAATAGAAATAACATCCTTTAATATCAATTCAATTTAATTTCAACTACTTGACTATTTGATAACCGGTACCGCTCAGTAACAATTAAAAATCAATCAATTTTCTCTAAATATTATATTTTATGTTGTTAATAATAAAAAAGTATATGTAAGTATATATACCCGCACCATCCCCAAAGCCCAGCGCCCTCCACGGTCGCCGGCCACCACGCAGACAAAGGGAGTTTGAGCGGAGGTGCGCGAACTGCAGCCGCCTCCGAACTCCCCCGAGAACGCAGGCTGGGCCGCGTTCCCGCATCCCCTGCCGCCGAGCCACTAGGGTCTCAGCGATGTGGCTGATGAAGATATCAGTCTCCTTGCACCACACCCAGACGGTGGTTCCGACAAGGGGGGGTGAAGGAGAGCCTTCTTATCTTCGCACAGCCGCGGTGTAGTGCACCTTCTTGGCTTGGACTCTCTGTTGGAGGACAGAGTCCAAGGGCAGGTGAGCATATGAGGGGGCGTCAGCGTTAACGATCGCAATATCGAAAGACGCCACCCTCTGCTCGGTCCAGACTCCCCTCGCCAGGAGATCCACCCTAACTCCCCTCACCTCGCGGCCCCTTCTGTCCAGGTAACCGGATGCCAGGGTAACCTCGCGCTGGACGCATGCGCCCCCAAATGCAGAGGTAATGAGGTCCCCAAAGACCTCACGTACCCCATCGTGCCGCCTTATTATCACGCCCCCCGAATTGCAGTTCAGGGCGTGGGTTGTCGTAAACGGCTCCCCACACCCCTCGCACTTCGCCGGGAGGCCTGGCGGAGTGAGGCCGTATCGCAGCGCGAGGTTGTCGCGGAACATGTCGCGGACTGTATTATGGCAACATTTTGTCAACTTATCAGCGTTCGGTGTGTGAAGAAAGGATTTTATGGATACTCATTTACACATTTTAATCATGTACTATATATCATCGAATATAAGTGAAATTTATTAACAGGTACACTGGTACACAGTATTAATTATACATTTAAATCCAATTAAAGTTTATTGCGGGGGTGGAAGTTAACTCATGCATGAATGTTATAAATCATTAATCCATCTTGACTATATAGTCGACTGAAGCAAACTTAGTCATCGTCTGTGTCCGTTCAGTTTTACTGAACACTGTCGCCATTTTCTTTGGTAAGTATCGTCTATTGGAAGTTTTAACATAATGGATTACAGTACACGTTAAACAATTATTTACATATAGTAGCTAGTCCCGGTCATTGCAAACTGGATAATAAAGCAGCAACCATTAATATAAATGGAAATAATACATTCTGGAATACGGTAATTGAAGTTGTTTCCAGGTTATTGATTACTTTGCAGCGTTCCGTCATATAGACCGCAACGCTGCAAAGTAGTACTTTGCAGCGTTACGAGTAATTCGCTGTTAAGTTGATATAAATGTAACAAAAATTATTTATTTTCCTCCATTTTAGATTTCCCGCCGTTTAGCCGTTGCTTCCTCTGTAGACCAAACCGGGTTTAATATGCTTTTTGACAACAAGTCGCATGATATGATTTCCGATGAGCATATTTACCTTTCCGTGTTCCTGCGGCCAATCACAAGTCCATTTACTCGCGTTCAGGTATGAAAGATGACCAATCACAAGTCCATTTACTCGCGTTCAGGTAAGAAAGATGACCAATCACAAGTTACTCGTGTACAGTTAATTAATATAAGGTTGACCAATCACAAGTTACTCTTGTACAGTTAATTAAGAAGGTTGACCAATCACAAGTTACTCGTGTACAGTTAATTAAGAAGGTTGACCAATCACAAGTTGCTCTTGTACAGTTAAGAAAGATGACCAATCACAAGTTACTCGTGTACAGTTAATTAAGAAGGTTGACCAATCACAAGTTACTCGTGTACAGTTAATTAAGAAGGTTGACCAATCACAAGTTGCTCTTGTACAGTTAAGAAAGATGACCAATCACAAGTTACTCGTGTACAGTTAATTAAGAAGGTTGACCAATCACAAGTTACTCTTGTACAGTTAAGAAAGATGACCAATCACAAGTTACTCGTGTACAGTTAATTAAGAAGGTTGACCAATCACAAGTTACTCGTGTACAGTTAATTAAGAAGGTTGACCAATCACAAGTTGCTCTTGTACAGTTAAGAAAGATGACCAATCACAAGTTACTCGTGTACAGTTAATTAAGAAGGTTGACCAATCACAAGTTACTCTTGTACAGTTAAGAAAGATGACCAATCACAAGTTACTAGTGTACAGTTAATTAAGAAGGTTGACCAATCACAAGTTACTCGTGTACAGTTAATTAATATAAGGTTGACCAATCACAAGTTACTCTTGTACAGTTAATTAAGAAGGTTGACCAATCACAAGTTACTCGTGTACAGTTAATTAAGAAGGTTGACCAATCACAAGTTGCTCTTGTACAGTTAAGAAAGATGACCAATCACAAGTTACTCGTGTACAGTTAATTAAGAAGGTTGACCAATCACAAGTTACTCTTGTACAGTTAAGAAAGATGACCAATCACAAGTTACTCGTGTACAGTTAATTAAGAAGGTTGACCAATCACAAGTTACTCGTGTACAGTTAATTAAGAAGGTTGACCAATCACAAGTTACTCGTGTACAGTTAATTAAGAAGAATGACCAATCACAAGTTACTCTTGTACAGTTAAGAAAGATGACCAATCACAAGTTACTAGTGTACAGTTAATTAAGAAGGTTGACCAATCACAAGTTACTCGTGTACAGTTAATTAAGAAGAATGACCAATCACAAGTTACTCTTGTACAGTTAAGAAAGATGACCAATCACAAGTTACTAGTGTACAGTTAATTAAGAAGGTTGACCAATCACAAGTTACTCGTGTACAGTTAATTAAGAAGGTTGACCAATCACAAGTTACTCGTGTACAGTTAATTAAGAAGGTTGACCAATCACAAGTTACTCGTGTACAGTTAATTAAGAAGGTTGACCAATCACAAGTTGCTCTTGTACAGTTAAGAAAGATGACCAATCACAAGTTACTCGTGTACAGTTAATTAAGAAGGTTGACCAATCACAAGTTACTCTTGTACAGTTAAGAAAGATGACCAATCACAAGTTACTCGTGTACAGTTAATTAAGAAGGTTGACCAATCACAAGTTACTCGTGTACAGTTAATTAAGAAGGTTGACCAATCACAAGTTACTAGTGTACAGTTAATTAAGAAGGTTGACCAATCACAAGTTGCTCTTGTACAGTTAAGAAAGATGACCAATCACAAGTTACTCGTGTACAGTTAATTAAGAAGGTTGACCAATCACAAGTTACTCGTGTACAGTTAATTAAGAAGGTTGACCAATCACAAGTTGCTCTTGTACAGTTAAGAAAGATGACCAATCACAAGTTACTCGTGTACAGTTAATTAAGAAGGTTGACCAATCACAAGTTACTCGTGTACAGTTAATTAAGAAGGTTGACCAATCACAAGTTGCTCTTGTACAGTTAAGAAAGATGACCAATCACAAGTTACTCGTGTACAGTTAATTAAGAAGGTTGACCAATCACAAGTTACTCTTGTACAGTTAAGAAAGATGACCAATCACAAGTTACTCGTGTACAGTTAATTAAGAAGGTTGACCAATCACAAGTTACTCGTGTACAGTTAATTAAGAAGGTTGACCAATCACAAGTTACTCGTGTACAGTTAATTAAGAAGGTTGACCAATCACAAGTTGCTCTTGTACAGTTAAGAAAGATGACCAATCACAAGTTACTCGTGTACAGTTAATTAAGAAGGTTGACCAATCACAAGTTACTCTTGTACAGTTAAGAAAGATGACCAATCACAAGTTACTCGTGTACAGTTAATTAAGAAGGTTGACCAATCACAAGTTACTCGTGTACAGTTAATTAAGAAGGTTGACCAATCACAAGTTGCTCTTGTACAGTTAAGAAAGATGACCAATCACAAGTTACTCGTGTACAGTTAATTAAGAAGGTTGACCAATCACAAGTTACTCTTGTACAGTTAAGAAAGATGACCAATCACAAGTTACTAGTGTACAGTTAATTAAGAAGGTTGACCAATCACAAGTTGCTCTTGTACAGTTAAGAAAGATGACCAATCACAAGTTACTCGTGTACAGTTAATTAAGAAGGTTGACCAATCACAAGTTACTCTTGTACAGTTAAGAAAGATGACCAATCACAAGTTACTCGTGTACAGTTAATTAAGAAGGTTGACCAATCACAAGTTACTCGTGTACAGTTAATTAAGAAGGTTGACCAATCACAAGTTACTCGTGTACAGTTAATTAAGAAGGTTGACCAATCACAAGTTACTCGTGTACAGTTAATTAATATAAGGTTGACCAATCACAAGTTACTCGTGTACAGTTAATTAAGAAGGTTGACCAATCACAAGTTACTCTTGTACAGTTAAGAAAGATGACCAATCACAAGTTACTAGTGTACAGTTAATTAAGAAGGTTGACCAATCACAAGTTGCTCTTGTACAGTTAAGAAAGATGACCAATCACAAGTTACTCGTGTACAGTTAATTAAGAAGGTTGACCAATCACAAGTTACTCGTGTACAGTTAATTAAGAAGGTTGACCAATCACAAGTTACTCGTGTACAGTTAATTAAGAAGGTTGACCAATCACAAGTTACTCGTGTACAGTTAATTAAGAAGGTTGACCAATCACAAGTTACTATTGTACAGTTAAGAAAGATGACCAATCACAAGTTACTAGTGTACAGTTAATTAAGAAGGTTGACCAATCACAAGTTGCTCTTGTACAGTTAAGAAAGATGACCAATCACAAGTTACTCGTGTACAGTTAATTAAGAAGGTTGACCAATCACAAGTTACTCGTGTACAGTTAATTAAGAAGGTTGACCAATCACAAGTTGCTCTTGTACAGTTAAGAAAGATGACCAATCACAAGTTACTCGTGTACAGTTAATTAAGAAGGTTGACCAATCACAAGTTACTCGTGTACAGTTAATTAAGAAGGTTGACCAATCACAAGTTACTCTTGTACAGTTAAGAAAGATGACCAATCACAAGTTACTCGTGTACAGTTAATTAAGAAGGTTGACCAATCACAAGTTACTCGTGTACAGTTAATTAAGAAGGTTGACCAATCACAAGTTACTCGTGTACAGTTAATTAAGAAGGTTGACCAATCACAAGTTACTCTTGTACAGTTAATTAAGAAGGTTGACCAATCACAAGTTTCTCGTGTACAGTTAATTAAGAAGGTTGACCAATCACAAGTTACTCGTGTACAGTTAATTAAGAAGGTTGACCAATCACAAGTTACTCTTGTACAGTTAAGAAAGATGACCAATCACAAGTTACTAGTGTACAGTTAATTAAGAAGGTTGACCAATCACAAGTTGCTCTTGTACAGTTAAGAAAGATGACCAATCACAAGTTACTCGTGTACAGTTAATTAAGAAGGTTGACCAATCACAAGTTACTCGTGTACAGTTAATTAAGAAGGTTGACCAATCACAAGTTACTCTTGTACAGTTAATTAAGAAGGTTGACCAATCACAAGTTACTCGTGTACAGTTAATTAAGAAGGTTGACCAATCACAAGTTACTCTTGTACAGTTAAGAAAGATGACCAATCACAAGTTACTCGTGTACAGTTAATTAAGAAGGTTGACCAATCACAAGTTACTCGTGTACAGTTAATTAAGAAGGTTGACCAATCACAAGTTGCTCTTGTACAGTTAAGAAAGATGACCAATCACAAGTTACTCGTGTACAGTTAATTAAGAAGGTTGACCAATCACAAGTTACTCTTGTACAGTTAAGAAAGATGACCAATCACAAGTTACTCGTGTACAGTTAATTAAGAAGGTTGACCAATCACAAGTTACTCGTGTACAGTTAATTAAGAAGGTTGACCAATCACAAGTTACTCTTGTACAGTTAAGAAAGATGACCAATCACAAGTTACTCGTGTACAGTTAATTAAGAAGGTTGACCAATCACAAGTTACTCTTGTACAGTTAAGAAAGATGACCAATCACAAGTTACTCGTGTACAGTTAATTAAGAAGGTTGACCAATCACAAGTTACTCGTGTACAGTTAATTAAGAAGGTTGACCAATCACAAGTTACTCTTGTACAGTTAAGAAAGATGACCAATCACAAGTTACTCGTGTACAGTTAATTAAGAAGGTTGACCAATCACAAGTTACTCTTGTACAGTTAATTAAGAAGGTTGACCAATCACAAGTTACTCGTGTACAGTTAATTAAGAAGGTTGACCAATCACAAGTTACTCTTGTACAGTTAAGAAAGATGACCAATCACAAGTTACTCGTGTACAGTTAATTAAGAAGGTTGACCAATCACAAGTTACTCGTGTACAGTTAATTAAGAAGGTTGACCAATCACAAGTTGCTCTTGTACAGTTAAGAAAGATGACCAATCACAAGTTACTCGTGTACAGTTAATTAAGAAGGTTGACCAATCACAAGTTACTCTTGTACAGTTAAGAAAGATGACCAATCACAAGTTACTCGTGTACAGTTAATTAAGAAGGTTGACCAATCACAAGTTACTCGTGTACAGTTAATTAAGAAGGTTGACCAATCACAAGTTACTCTTGTACAGTTAAGAAAGATGACCAATCACAAGTTACTCGTGTACAGTTAATTAAGAAGGTTGACCAATCACAAGTTACTCTTGTACAGTTAAGAAAGATGACCAATCACAAGTTACTCGTGTACAGTTAATTAAGAAGGTTGACCAATCACAAGTTACTCGTGTACAGTTAATTAAGAAGGTTGACCAATCACAAGTTACTCTTGTACAGTTAAGAAAGATGACCAATCACAAGTTACTCGTGTACAGTTAATTAAGAAGGTTGACCAATCACAAGTTACTCTTGTACAGTTAAGAAAGATGACCAATCACAAGTTACTCGTGTACAGTTAATTAAGAAGGTTGACCAATCACAAGTTACTCGTGTACAGTTAATTAAGAAGGTTGACCAATCACAAGTTGCTCTTGTACAGTTAAGAAAGATGACCAATCACAAGTTACTCGTGTACAGTTAATTAAGAAGGTTGACCAATCACAAGTTACTCGTGTACAGTTAATTAAGAAGGTTGACCAATCACAAGTTACTCTTGTACAGGTAAGAAGAATGACCAATCACAAGTCCTTTACTCGTCTATAAGGAAATAGTTGTGACATATATTATTATTTGTTTTTATCTGCCCTTTTATTTGGCCTTCCTTGGATGTTATTTTTCAATTTATTTTCGTTTATTTCCCGACGGTATAACTTAACTTTACAGAGGCTCACCTGCTGTTTAGCGTTCGTTATTTTGGAGTTCGGTGTCGCCTGCGCTTATTATTCACTAACAATCGCTGGTAAAGGAACTTCTAATACCGTGAAACTCGGACCCATTCCTATTCCAATACAGCAGGTAAATAAACTACTTTATTAGATGCGTTTGTTGTGTGTTTGTAATTATTGTTAACAAACTGATAGCTCCTCTCATTATTGTATTATATTTTGGGTCTTTAATCTTTGTGATTGTTTTGGGGCCCTTTTACTTTGAAGCATTAATTTGAAATTTTTTTTATAAATAGTTTGCACTGAATTTGTGCCACAAAAACAGTCCCACCTATGCCGCACCAACTCTATTAATAAATTATATCATTTTTAATTAATTAATTAATTCAATCATGTAAAATCTTAATTAGTTAAAATCACAAATTTAATTTTAAAAAGTAAAAGTACGTAAGTTAAAAGCACGATAACACAAATTAATTAAAATCATGAATCGAATTTAATAATGGATGTAGGCCAAGTTAAAAGTTAGAATCACGCTTTAACATCACATTTAAATCATGTACTAGTCCATAGCTAGAGCTTCTCGGGAGAGGCTGTTTGAAACTGATACGCTTATGGAGTTTCCCTATCTGGAACAAGATTCCGAGACGTTGACGTAGGAAAGAGGTCGAGCTAGGGTTGCCAAGTGACAGCTCGATTCTGTGGCCGATATTCCTAATGAAAGCTTGCTTCGCTCATTCCATCCGCCTAACAATGTCTCATTTGAGACAGGGAAAAGGGTGGCAGAATTGGACGCGGCAAGTTCAGCATACTTGGCTTCCTTCAGATGTTCCTTGGAGGTGGCTCTACTGTAGGGCCTGAATTAGTGGTGATTGCTCGCGGTTAGGGCCATCCGATGCGAACATGTAAAATCACAGAAAGCCGGTTTGCCAGAGGCCCAAGGGACTAAAGTCGATCTTTCGGGACGCATATTGTCGGAAAGGGATAACAGGCTCAAGAGTATTTGGGTATATCCGCTGATCGTATCGCCTCCCTCAGAGCCTGACGGTGCCTTGCTTGTCTGCCAGGCAATTGTTTGCAAACTAAAGAGTGGAGACCCAGTGAATCAGAAGTAGATCCGCAAGTACAACTGTGCTGAACGTGGACATTAGCTCCTAGTCGGACAGAAGTAGTGATCCGAAGTTGTTTGTCAGAAAGACGCTGACCCAATGATCCCGAGGGGATGGCTTTCAGCCAGTCACCTGACCCAGGTGCTGCGGCACCATGATCGCGAGCTAGGTGGTAATCAGACTCTTTTGCTTCGATGTACAAGGAGTGATGGTATTGTCGTCATGGATCTTCAAGGATTCAACTGATTTCTTGATCTCGTTGTCCAGAAGGTTTTGTTTAATTGTTCTATTATTGATGGTCAATGAATTATTATAATATTGAATTATTATATATTATTATTGTTTATGTTTTAACATCCATGAGATTTTATAAATTATAAGTAATTTAAACAGGACTTAGGATGATCCAACTCTATAGCAAATAGAGCGGAAAAAATGAATTCGCCACCAGCGAGGATCGAACCCGCGTCTCCCGATAAACGTTCAGGTATGCTAACCACTACACCACGTTGGCTCCTGCATCATTCCGATTGTTTTGCTATAGGGGGTAAACTTCCTTACGGTTGCTATTGAATTCAGAATACATGCGGGAGACTCCATGATGTAGTGGTGGGCATACCTGAACGTTTATCTTGAGACGCGGGTTCGATCCCTGCTGGTGGGGAATATTACATTTATTATGTTTCGAATGATAAAATGTTGGTTGTTTGGCGTATGTTGCACTTCAGCTATAAACTATGGATAACTTTATAACGTCCAGGTCTGAAACAATAGCTGCAGCAGACTGAAAGTTACTATTCTGTAAAGCGATACGTTACGTGATGATCATTTATCGAATATTGTACTTTCTCCCTAACTAACTCCAATATATTTTCAGTTCGGTATAGGCCTGATGTCGGCTCTTATGGTTTTCCCACTAACAGCTTTCATCGTCCTGTTTTTCCGATATTCCAAAGCGAAAGAGATTGATAACAAGTCAGATTCCGATAAGGAACATTTATATAAACAAGACGACGTGAGTATACCGGTAACTAGTACTAATAAATACATCGTTAACTGTATATTGTATCTATGTTTTAAAAAGGCGGTGTAGCTCATTAGTTGGTTGAGACCCGGGCCTGCAATCTATTGGTTGTAGGTTCGAGCCCCGCCAGGGTCCACTCAGCAATTTATCCACTGGGGTTGATAAAATGAGTACCAGTTAAATACCTGGGAGCAAATCTTGGGGTAGGAGTGACGCCCACCCTTACCCTCGAAAGATGTAAAAGCTTTAGCGTCCTAAAATTCGCTTTTTTATTGCCGCTAAGCTCTATCCCGTACTACTCCACACGCCCCGCCGTGTCCTGTCCTGGTATACACTGAAAGTAATAAACCAATAGAATCTATTTTTCACTTTCTGAATCCCTTTATAAAAATGTAAACAGAGCAAAATGGCGGCTTTTATTGGTTGTTAACCGGCAACTATCCATGATGTCATGTTTTTTCTGGAACTGCTAGGTACAACCTTTCCAGAATCTCATTCGGCTGTTTTGCTGACGCAGATAGGACTTGTTGTGTTAACATCCTTGCTGGACGCCGAGAATATGTCAGTTACGTTGGCTTGGCACAATTATTGACTGACTAATTACTGCTGCACTTGTACAGTATATTATACTTAATGCTTAACTTTGTAAATAATGGTTTATGATGTATATGGAGAAATATGCGGACCCATTAATATTAGTTATTAATATTATATAAACATACCCTGTCCCTAAAGGACATGCAGACTATAATCTTTCTTAGTTTTATGTTGTAATCGCCGTTAGACATGTACCTGTTTGATATCTGGAGCACGACATCCCAAACGGATCTGTTGATACAATCCCTGTTCGTCCCCCATATTGCTGTTAGGAATTATTTTGCGAGAATTAATCTACTGATGCACTCGCGGCCTATTTTAACCTGCCAATATATTTCAGACTCCCTTTGGGTCTCACGCCGCGGTAGTTTGATTTATAGTTTTATTTTACTTGATTGACAAAATTTAAGTGAGAATTCTGTGATTAATAAAATTCTTTGTTAGAATACTGTGGAAGTTATACAAATGTGCGAACAATAGTGGGGCCTTCGGGTCGTTTCCGGCTTCGGCCGACTCTTTGTTTATTCTAAATTGTTTGTATATCTATTCAATTCAATTCAATTAACATTTTGTTCTTCTTGCGACATACTATAGAACATATTGCACAATTAAAATGGTATCAGAGAAGGATAGGGGCAACAACGAATAGCTAAGTAGCTATAGTAGGTGTTGTCCCTGTGGGTGGGTATATTAATGAGAGAGAATTGAGATAAATAAATATGGTTGTTTTTAAATTGGGGTTAGTGGTTTTAATAATGATTATATTATTTAATTAAATAAAAATTATTAATACTTAATAACATTTAATTTAATTATAATAAATTATTTGTTTATAGATTTACCAATTAAATGATTGTTAATAATTTGGTAATTAATTGATTACAGATGAACTCTGAACCTAAGAAGAGGCGCAGTAAGGGGTTCTCTTTACCCTATTGGTGCAGTTATATTGGTTGGATTCTAACGGTTTTAGCCGTACTAACTGGACTATTTCTACTTTTATTCTACTCTGCAAACTTCGCAGGTAACTGAAATCCTTTGTCATTGAGGTGACTAATAAATAATATTACCGTTTCTTAATATTAATAATATTAAGTATTTACTGTCCAGTCAATGGGCTAGCGGTAAATAATATCTGCATTATTTAACTAGGTAAATGGGGATTATTGTTCTTGAATCAGCAAACTTTGCACTGTAATAAATACTATACTGGGGCATTTTATTTATTTAATGAGTAGCTACGACTAGTGAAATAACATAAGTAATTAATAATCTTCAAATAAATAATATGTTCCAGAATATTGTGTATTTATTAAATATAATAAATTCCCTGCCCTGCAGGCTGTATAGGATGCAAATACCTGCACGTTTTGAACGCCCATATATCTCATCTATTTCTTAACGACATTAATAGTTATTTACAAATTTGGAATCCATTCAACAACACCTTTCCATTGTTATCAACAAATCACAAGATGGTCGAAGAATAACTGCGGTGCGACTGGTGCAATGTTTAATTACTTATTTAAACAGTAAATATTTTAATAATTATAATGATAAGGATGATTTTAAAAATAAAATTACATATTATTGTACGATAAATAAATCACGACGTTATTTACCTTTTCGCCCCTCGATCTGACTTATTTACCTCCCTCGCTGCGCACAGTCGGTAAATATCAGACGGTAAATAAAGCATATTTTATTTACCGTACTATAAATAGTTATTATTTTTTACTTTCTTATGTTTACTCAGACTTATTGTTGTTTTCCATAGGTTTACCTCGTAAACCGTGGGACAAGGATAATCTTGATGATGAAGTTGCCGATATGACAATATCTATGGTCCTCAGCTTCCTGTCATCTGTGTTCTTGCTGCAACCACTAAAGGTAAATAAAGTTCACTTTATTGTTACATAAGGAAAGATAGATTAGCAATGGGGTCACCATCATTAGCCTGTACCCCAGCGGAGTCATACTAAGTTTTGATGTTGTGTTTTGCGGGCATGTTTTATATACTGTAGGGTGAGTTCAAAACAAAGACACAATACTTTTCTGTACAAAACAAAGAGGTAAATTCGCGAACATTGCCATTGCCACAGGAGCAGGTTGGTATAGGAGCAGGTTACAGAGGCGTGTTGGGGGAACCAAAACAATAAACGAAAGTTACAACGTGTTACAAGATTATTCAGGTCTTTATAATTGGATCTTTGGTCTTTGTTTTGTTTTGTACTCAGCCATATACTGTACTATATTGCTCGTTTCGCTCCTGTCTGACTGTCATTAGTACCCAAGGTCCGCCTGATGACGAATAATAATTTACGTTATCGGTTAAAAATATTTTCGCTTGGTGGGATAAATATTTCTCCATTTGACGCAACACCGCCGCGGCCGCTATGAGGGAGGTGAATACCGCGGCCGCTCCTTAAGCCGCAGGCCATCGCTAACTATATAGGTTAACTTGGGATTCTGGGGGACTTTTCGGTGAAGGAAACGACCAATTTTTTTTATTTTCTCACCAGGGGAGCGGCTCGGAATTCTAAGATATTAGCAACTCTAACATTATTAAATCTAACCCTTCGACGGACACGGCGGACAAAAAACCGTCATTTTTTCGACAATTTTAAAATTTTTTTGAAAGGCGCTCTACAGTGGCTCGAAAAAACCCTAGGTTATTGCTTAGCCGACGCCGGGATACGATAGAAGGGATTAATTAGTGAATTCGTTTTTTTTTTCAAAAAAGATTACCATGCCTTTTTTCCTAAAATGTCCGTCAAAGTTGAAAAAACGGACAAAATGACTTTGCGGGATCCGCTATAACTCGGCTAATATTAATCGTACGGGGACGAAAGTAACGCGGTTGGAAAGGGGAAGAGTGGTACTACCTTCGTATCGAATGGGGGTAAGATATTTATTAAAATTTCGGGTGGAAAAAGGGGCTGTAAATTTGTACGTTTTTGTCCGTCTTTTTTAGAAAACTTATTTCCGAAATGTTTAATTCGACAACGCGGGTAGGAATCCACTAATTCTTTTATGAAACTCTTAGAAGACCATTGGGGCTACGTTCCTATCGAATGGGGGTACAAAAAATATGTCGGCAATAGGGGCCAAAAAGGGCCAGAATTTGTAAAGTAGTTTTTATCGAATGATTTTTTATTTTTAACTTTAGTTGGTTAAGGTACATTCTATACAGTCAATATCCATACGGGGAATTCAAATATGCTATCGGTTTTGCTCCAAGGATGATATTAAAAAAATGAGGGCCAAAATTATAATTTCGCGCTTCAAACTTGCTTCGCGGGAAATCGTCTAGCTCGAAAACTACTTAACTTACGGGAGATTTGTTTACACAGACTTATAGTGCGTTAAATTATCTATCTAACAGCGTTAATCACAGCGCCGGAGGTATTATAAAACTGGAGCGGCAGGCGATCGTGTGAAATATTATATTTATAAAAAGGGACGAAAATTTTTTTTTTTTAACAAATCGCTATTCCATTATAATTTAGCGTATTGCGCCAAAAGTACCTGTAAAAAGTATCAAATTAACTCCGCTATCTTTTATCTTAACATATATAATTAAAATTACGAATTATAAGGGTCGAAAAATATCGCGTTATTTTGGCCCTTTTTTTTAATTTTTTTGGGGCCAAAAATAACCCCTTCTCAAAAGATTAAGAAAAAAATTACGGCAAAGAATATACCAATTTTATTGAATTTGGACCACCAGAACCGAAGTTAGAGCGATTTTAGTGAAAAAAATAAAAATAATTTTTTTTCCAAAAAAAATAAGAATGGTCAGGTCAATATTGGGTTTCGAACCCGCGAACTTAGGTTTCATTAACGTGATTGATAACCACTAGACTATGTTACCAAGAGAATTTGAAATTTTCGAGTGACTATTTTTAAACATTAATAACTTCGGTTCTACTGGGCCGTTTGATCTGAAACTTTTATCATTGGATAGAGGATAGATTGTAGTGTGTGAAATAGGATAAAACTTGGGAAAATACTTATGTACACTTAGTGCAAAATGCACTTAAATAGTGAACATTTTTTCGATATTTCAAAGACTATTATTTCCAGTTCTATTCATCGTAGAATGTTATTTTTTGGATTAAAATGTAGTTTGGAGTGATTTCTAACTATAATCGTAACATTTGTTTAACTTTTTATGTCTATAAAGTGACTTAAAATGTCCATGAATATGGTCCAAAATCGCAAATCCAGATTTATTAAATTGGATTTTTGACACTTTTAGCGACTGACACTTGATCATGCACCATCGTAGATCGGTAGAGGATAAACATAAGTTTGTTAAATAAGAACCACCATTACGATCTGCTAAAGTGCATTTGTACAAATAAGTGTGCAAAAGTGCAAATTTTTTAATAAGGTCAAATTATATAGTATTGGGTTATTTTCTTTGCAGATACTTTATTTTCATATTAATATGTTGTTTGAACCTTACTGAGCGCATTAGGGGATATGCGTACAAATAACCGGCCCTTATGAGGCTTCGATTGGGTAAATTAATAAAACATAAGGTTGTATAGTATAATATTCTAAAACCAGTGTGATATTAAATGAACTTTAAAAAATAAATAGAAATCAAATAACAATTGGACCACACAATTAAAAACTCGCACAATTTTGTACTTATTATATCGCTTCAAATTAATTCAACAGTTGATATTTGTGGGAAGGGGGAAGTTACAGTGTGCATTCGGGGGAAGTTTGGTGAACTGCATTTATGCAGTGAATCCAAACTTCCCCCTTTGAGATATCATATACTTAAGACATGCTAGGTTCTCAGGGAAATAATTGTTACTGTCACACTTTGCTTCCATTTATCCTATCCTTTATTATTACCCCAGTCAGATAAGAGATAATAATCAGTAAAAACCAAACTAAACTGTCTTTCATGCAAACAAATTTCTAACTAAAGACGGGTGAATGACCATGACCATGGAAATAATTTTAAATATAATTGTATATCAACTATTTGGGGAGGCTTCCAAGTTAAACCCGAAAACAATTATTTTGTTACATATATAGTAAATAACGTTGTATGTTCTTCTTCCTCTCATAATAAAATGTATATGAAATATCTCTGATCGCTGTGCCCTGTAACATTTCACAACCAAAATATTTAAGTGTGAAAAGTGTAGGCCTACCACACTCCGCCCAAACAACCGCAAACGCATAGCCAACAAATTTAACAAAAGGTTACATACATGTTGGGTTCATGACGAGATGAGTGAAAATTGATCGCGTAATATGAAGTAAAAAATTAAGAGACGGGCTGGCTCTCCTCCACTTTCTTACCCAACGGAAATGTTGTTGTAATAATCTAATATTGGGGCGGCTTTCTCTCGTTTCATTGTTAACATAATATTTTTATATTAATAGGTTATTTGTATTGCTGTTCTAATGGCTTTATTATGTAAACCCAAAGCCGATGAGTTAGAATGTGATGATAATTACATTGATGTTGACGAGGATACAGAATATCTCCATTCTTTCGGTTAGTTGCTATCATTATTACGTACGATAAGAACTAATGCTTAATGTAAGCGGATTCAATTCCCTGCACTACCCACCGAAAATGGGCTTAGTGGCATTTTACTAATTATAGTTGGGAAGGTGACATTACCAATAATATAATGTCACATCATAACCAACAAAGGCGATACACATCGCCAGCCACAGAGAAAGTTGAGAGGTCAAACCATTCCAAAGGGGTAAAGGGGCTAGCAGAGGTTAACACGTAGGGAGAGTGGCAACAGGGAGTGGCGAGGTGACAATTAATCAGGTTGGCCAATGATGGGAGGGGAAAACAGATTGGAAGTGATTAGAACTCATCTACTGGCCAGGCCACTCAATACAGTAGCAGTGATTAATATGTTAATAATATATAACCGTTGTACTTGTGGGTTATGATTCAGTTGGTATCTGTAGAGTAAAAACTCAGTTATTTCAACGGCTTTCGGCCTATTATATATATCCAGACCACAGCTTCTAGCAGCCTACGAACGCGGTGACGCGTATAACACACACCGGTCGGGATCCATACTGCCAACTCCGTTGGATCCCGTCACACTTAATTATTTTGGTCTAAATGATTGGTAAATAGAAACGGCACAACAATTTCAAGTAGTTAGTTATATAATAATATTAGTATTATAAGATTTTTTTTTGTATAATTTTTTTGTGGGGGGGGGGGGGGGGGTGAGGGGGGGTTGTCACTGAATTACGACACTATAGGACTATCTACTGTCTGTAGTCTGGAGAATGGTATATAATAATTTTTCTTTTATTTTGTTTATTTTTCATTAAATTTTTTCTATTTCTATTTATTTAATTTATTAATATAGTTTATTTATATATTATGTAACACGATGAACCATGGTCAAATTTGATCATAATTATTTAACGTGACCGCAATGTTTGTGTGGGTAATTTTAGAAAATTTAGAAAATATTCACAAAGTTTGTTTTATCTATTTTTTTAGTCTGATAGAAGGGCTTTCATGTGGTGACATCGGTTTTCACTGGAGAGTGATTTTTTCATCACCAAACAGAAACTTGAATTAAAAAATTTGAAATTTGTTAAAAAAAAATTTATAAATTTTTTTTTAATTTCTTCAAATATTTTTGAAATTTTCATTGATGAAATAAGAAAATTGAAAAAAAAATACCTCGAGGAGGTAATTTTGTAGGTACCCCAGGGAGACTGTCCAAAATACATATAATATTTTCGTAAACAAGAACAACAGTATTTATGGCTGATATTCATGAAGCTCTGAATGCGACATGCGTATTGTATAAAACAATCTTCTTCTCAGTTTGTAGATTTCGAAATTTTTTATCACTAAATTCCAGCACTAATATCACTAAATTCACTAAAATTTCAGCCTATTCCATCAAGCCGTTCTCGAGAAAAAGGTGCATTTATTTCGAAATTTCACGAAAAATAAGATGCTGAGAAAAACGCATTTTAAGTTTTCAAACCTTCCCGCTAATTTTATGTAAAACGCAGGAAATTTCAAAAATAAGCCAAAATATAATAAACTACTCCAGCGAAAATTTACCAACTAAAATTTACGAACCAAAATTTACGATTTAGGGGTTTTCGTAGTCGCTGAATTTATTTCTGATATATGTTTTAATGTTTGATGATATCTGAACTGCCTGTCTGTCTGTCATTCTGTCTGTCTGACTGTCAATCTCACAGACAATAAATAAGTAAGCACATCACTTTACTATAATTTATGATATGGGGTTTTCCTAGTGTCTGATTCCATTTCCGATGTGAATTTTAATATTTGACTGAACCTAGAATGTCTGTTTGTCTGTTTTTTTGTCTGTCTGTCTGTCAGTCAAAATATAAGGAGGCATGTCACCTGAATAAAATTTCAGATATGGGGCTTTTCGTAGTCGCTGAATTTATTTCTGATATATGTTTTAATGTTTGATGATATCTGAACTGCCTGTCTGTATGTCATTCTGTCTGTCTGACTGTCAATCTCACAGACAATAAATAAGTAAGCACATCACTTTACTATAATTTATGATATGGGGTTTTCCTAGTGTCTGATTCCATTTCCGATGTGAATTTTAATATTTGACTGAACCTAGAATGTCTGTTTGTCTGTTTTTTTGTCTGTCTGTCTGTCAGTCAAAATATAAGGAGGCATGTCACCTGAATAAAATTTCAGATATGGGGGTTTTCCTAGTCTATGATTTCATTTCTAATACATGTTTTAATGTTTGATGACATCTGGACTGTCTGTATGTCTATCTGTCTTTCGGTCTGTCTGTCTGTTTGTCTGTCTGTCTGACTTACTGTCGGTGTCACAGATAAAATATAAGTAAACACATCACTTTACTATAATTTCTGATATGGGGGTTTTCCTAGTTGCTGATTTCATTTCCCATGATGTCATTTTTAATAATTGCATGAACCTAGACTGTCTGTTTAAGTCTGTCTGTATGTACAGACAGATCGACTGACAGACAAATATAAAGGCATAATAGACTCCTCCAAACAGGAAAGATAACACCAGAAATGAAATCACCGACCTTAAAAGCTTACGTAGTGTGATTCGTTATGTTTTTGACAGACAGACCGACAGACGGACAGACAAACTAGATTACGTCAAATTTGAAAACTGACCCTGGAAATGAAATCCGCGACCACGAAAACCCATGTAGCAATTATTTTAGTTAGGTGGTGTATATTTTTATATCCATAATTTGTTGACAAACAGAAAAACAGACCAATAGACAGACAAAAAGAAAAACAGACAACTTAAGCTTATGATGTGATGTTAGGATTTCGATTTCTGAAATCTACGTTAAATTCTGATTTAGAATTAATAAAAAAAAATTTCGAAAATTTTCATATTTTTGAAAAGTACTGGGGTACCATCTCCCCCTAATTTAACCGAAATCCAGATGTTCTGCCCTCGTGTATTGCATTTTGCATACGATGGCATTTTAGGTGCAATTCTGGCAAAACCTAAAACTGTCGGACAGCATAATTGAATTTGGGTAAATTAAAATTACTGACAAAAAGGACTTATTTCCGAGACTGTTCTCTTATCGAAGAACATTACTTTCTCAGCAAGTCCAAATCTAGATCAGAAATATTATATATTTGCACTAAGCCCACACTTTTGGTGTGTTATATTTATCAGCAAGTCCTGTAAAGATAAGTACCCTGCAAAACCTACAGCAAATAAATAACATACTCCCACGATTCGATCAAAATTGCTAAATGCCTACAGGGGCCAGTCAGCCTTAAGGGGGCTTAACTATAACACTCACAGAAATGAAATTTTCGAAAATTTACAAATTTTTTTGTAGTTTGATAGAAGGGCTTTCATAAAAGGTGATATCTGTTTTCAACATTGAATTATTTTTTGACCTCAAATCTGCTCTTTTCAACAACATAATATATTGCTGATATTTATGCCTCTCTGTATAAAACAACCTTTTTATCAGTTTGTCGATTTTGACTTTTTTCATCACTAAATTCCCTACTACTTTTTTTATTTTTTACTCAATTTTCATTAAACATATAACAAATTGTTCAGCAGCTTCCGGGCTACAATCGTGAGTATTCGTTTTGTAAAGCATGGCCAGTTGTATGTTCTAGAACCGATTTTGTAACTGTTACTCTTTGTCTCTCAAAATATATGATCCTCAAAATATCGTCCGAACATATACTAAAGCCCCAATAAATTATTCAAAAATAATAATTTTATGCTTCATAAAAGATTCCCTAAATATCTCTGGTACTGGTACTGGTATATACGGTAGTATTACTGGTCCTTCTAGATGAGATATATAAAAGCCTGAAAATAAACAACATTTTTTAAATAAACCGAACTTCACAAAAAGTGCCATATTTTTTGAAAAAAAGGGTTTACGTAGCTATCCATACCCAGTTTTCATAGTAAAAGGCTCACAGATAATTGAGTTAGAATTTCAGAATAGTGGCTTTAAAATAAAAAAATTCGATTCGGGGGTAATGGTCCTCTTAATATAATTTTTCGTATGAATATTAATAATTAGTAATTATTTGCAGGTGAGAATATCCTTCAACGTGAGGTTCCTACTCTCCACAACAAACTTCGCAAACAAAAACAAGTCGAAGCCAAGATATGGGATATTATATGGGAATTAATAATTTACATAACTTTCTGTATGTTTCTATTTCTTATCTGCAATTTCAACCAAGAGATTTATGGGTATCAGTTATTTAGTCACATCGAAGAAACTTTTGTAAAGAATAAAATTGATCGTGAAATAGACAGGACAACTTTTGAACATGTACGTAATATTTCATTCAGTGCCTTCACTACTGTAGGGTATTTACCACATCTGTGATTTACCACATCTCTAGACTTTGCTGATGACTTAGGAGTACTCTCAGAATCACTAGAGGGAGCCCAACGGCTCCTCAGCTTATTAGAACGTGTTGGTCTTTTTATTAACTCCAGAAAGACCAAAATTTTGACAGTTAACTTTAAAAGTCCTCAGCAAGTCTCTGATCGGATGAGCATAAGCTCAAAAGATGGTATGCTTGAGCATGTGGATGACTTCTGTTACCTGGGATCATGGATCCGGAAGTCAGGTGAGGACCTTCGAATACGTAAGGGAAAGGCATGGGCAGCCTTGAATGGGCTTTCCAGAATTTGGAAGTCACCGAGAATTAATCGGAAACTTAAGGTCCGATTATTTAGAGCAGCAGTAGTTCCAGTACTCCTCTATGGGAGTCCATGCTGGGCTCTAACTACTGAGGACACCAAATCTCTGGATGGCACATTCCCAAGAATGCTACGCCGGGTTCATTGTGTCAAGTACAATGCACATATCTCCAACCAGACACTATATAACATTGTAGGTGTCTCATTGGTTCCCCCAAGCTTGACACTAGAACAAAATCGCCTCCGCTTTGCAGGACATTGCTTTCGCCGTGAGGACCAACCAGTGCATAATCTTGTACTTTGGCAGCCTCATGGAGTGAATAAGCATGGTGGACAGCCCATGACTTTCTTGAGACGCATCTTAAAGGACACTGGCCTTGAAGATGCGGATGATCTAGCAAATGTCATGGGTGATAGGGAGTTGTGGCGGTGCAATTTTGTCGATAAGCCGGCACAGCATTCTTAAAAATGCAGCTGCAATGCAGCATGCCGATCCTAGTAGTAGTACATCTGTATGAACTCTGAGATTACTTGTAACACCCGAAAGATATTTCTTCTAACAACAAATACCAGAAAACATTAACAAGGTTGAGAAAGCTAAGGAAGATCTTAAATTGGCCTACAACATCAGCCAGGAAAAGTACATACAGGATAAAATTGAAGCAATTACAAGACAAGACACCACCTATAGAAACAGGGGACTTCACACCAGCCGAACTCCAAAGAATCATTAAATAAAAGCATGTACTGTACAATCATAAAGCGAGTTGATTAGATGAAATTCCTGCAGAGGTATGGAAAACAGGAGTGCTAAACAGACAATTATTGGATGTTTGCAACCGGATGCTGAAAGGGGAAAAAGCCATCACCAATTTGGACTAAAAGTCGGATCAAATATTTGAACTAAAAGTAAGCCTAGCCTCTCCCCAAAAAGAAAGGAGACTTCGGTATACCAACAAACTATTGCCGGATCTGTCTGCTTGTGGTAGCTGCCAAAATATACAATAAAATGATTCTATATAGCATTAGGCCTCACATAGAGAAACTACTGCGTAAGAGCCAAAACGGATTTCGACCAAGTAGATCAACAATAGCTCAGATACTTGCACTACGGAGACTGATTGAAGGAATTAAGTCAAAGAATCTCACTGCAGTCATGACTTTTATGGGCTTCAAGAAGGCATTCGACTCCATCCATAGAGGTAAAATGCTTGAAATCCTAAGAGCTTATGGAATACCAGAAGTAACTGTCACTGGCATTGGGTTGTTATATTTTGACACAGAAACTCAGGTACTCTCACCAGATGGTGAAACTGAGTATTTCTCAATCCTGGATGGCGTATTGCAAGGTGACACATTAGCACCATTACTATTTGTAATTGTATTGGATTACGCGATGAGGACGGCCACAAAGGGTGAAGATCTGTGATTTACACCTCAAGAACGCAGAAGTAGTAAGTAGATATCCGGCAATTACAGTCACAGACACCGACTTTGCGGATGACATCGCCCTGCTCTCTAATATCTTAGCAGATGCACCAGGAACATTGAGACTAAGTTCTTTCGAGCCACAGAGGAACGAAATCACTTGAACAACGAATTGATGGTTGCTACACAAGACTACTAAGGGCAGCCCTAAACATCAGCTGGAGACAACACATGACAAACGCCGAGCTTAATGGTACAATACCACCTGAATCAACCACCCTCCGTGAACGCAGATTAAGATTCAGTGGGCGCTGCTGGCGAAGTAAAGACGAGGTCATACCAGATCTACTTCTCTGGCAACCAACTCATGGAAAGCGTAGTCGTGGACGACCGGCCATAACATATATAGATTAACTTGAAAGGGATACTGAACTTAGGAGAAACGAAATTGCGACAACTATGGAGAATCGGGAAGCCTGGAAGGATCTAATTTCCACCGTCCGAGCTCGCTCGACCTAGTACTGTCGTAATAGTAGTTACTGCTATGGTTTAAACAGTCAGCTTGTATTATTGTAACCTTTCGGTGGGGTTCACCCAATGACAGTGATTAGGGGCGGCCTTGTTTCTGAGACTACCGACATTGCACCATAGTGAAGGCCAATCTTGTCATGCCCAGTTCGATCATCACCAAAACACTACTTCCCAGAGGAAACTGGTACTCTTTTAGCGACCATTTAGAGGTACAAGGCAGATATTATCTTTGGGTAATGCCTTTAAAGTAAAACAATGTAGGACTAACTTTTATTCTACCTTTAGGCTTTTACATATGAGGGATGGTTCTATTGGATGAGAAACCGGCTGATACCAGGACTGTATGCGGATGTTTGGTACCCTCGCGAACAACCGAAACCCATGGGTCTACGTGGCTACTTGGGGGACAAGGCTAATCTCATGGTTGGCATGCCGATGGTTCGACAGATAAGAGTGAAACCGGGTAGGTCCCTTATTGTCCGGCATTTATGTACCGTAGTGTTACGTTACTACAGTTACTACTACCACGTTACTACTACGTTACTACAGTTACACTACTAACGTCAGAAGTAAAGGCTGTAAGGTGAGGGGCAGAGGTACGTAAGAAGACAAGCCTGCCAGCCGAGAGCTGGCAATAATGGACGGATCCATTGCTATCAATATTGTTGTCATAATTTACGTGCCTATGCAGGGCAGGAAGCCTAATAACGAAAAACGCAAAGCGAAACATTGGGAAAAGTACACAATAGTATATATATTATATATACTGTATGTTAAAAAACACTGTTTGTAGGAAATGTATCTTCTACAATTCTAATCGAAATAAAGCAAAATTTTGCATAAAGCATGTTCAATAGATGCTCCTTATGGGGTGTCGACAGAATTTTGATTGAGTGAATTCTACGATTATGATCGGTGATTCTAGAATTCATTTCACTGTTGCTAGGCAACCAACAGGTCCCTTGCGACCCAAAACCTTGCATACACAACTAGGTCCGATAATGAACCATCTAAGTTTCATCCAATTCCATCAACATTACGTGCAAGAAGTTGTGTGTACAAACAACCAAAAAAACAAACACACAAACAAACACACGTGAGAAATAAGGACATCCAACTTGGATCCGTCCCACATCCAACTTGGATCCGTCCAACATCCAACTTGGATCCGTCCAACATCCCACTTGGATCCGTCCAACATCCAACTTGGATCCGTCCAACATCCAACTTGGATCCGTCCAACATCCCACTTGGATCCGTCCAACATCCAACTTGGATCCGTCCAACATCCCACTTGGATCCGTCCAACATCCAACTTGGATCCGTCCAACATCCAACTTGGATCCGTCCAACATCCAACTTGGATCCGTCCAACATCCAACTTGGATCCGTCCAACATCCAACTTGGATCCGTCCAACATCCAACTTGGATCCGTCCAACATCCAACTTGGATCCGTCCAACATCCAACTTGGATCCGTCCAACATCCCACTTGGATCCGTCCAACATCCAACTTGGATCCGTCCAACATCCAACTTGGATCCGTCCAACATCCAACTTGGATCCGTCCAACATCCAACTTGGATCCGTCCAACATCCAACTTGGATCCGTCCAACATCCCACTTGGATCCGTCCAACATCCAACTTGGATCCGTCCAACATCCAACTTGGATCCGTACTTGTGGCACAGTAGGCTTACTTCATCTACAGTAGTAGCTGTGATGGTCAGCTCAACATGGTGCTTCAGGTACATTAGCTTAGCGTCAGCGTCACCAACCTGATATGGCATGTCAGACTGACTGTTACAGTAGGACATAGAGTACAGTAGAGTCATTCCAGGCGCTTTATATGACAATCAATATTATAATTAATTGTGTAAAATCCAGGGCTTTGTGAACCGTTATTGAAAGAACTTGGTAAAGATTGCGCCCCGGGATATACAGTAAAGGACGAAGACCAAGGCCAATACGGAACCAAATGGTCCCCGTTGGATCTTAGTAACCCAGACCACATCAACGTGCCCTGGTACTCATGGACTTCCCCTGCTGATATAGATGGGTCTAACTTTGCCGCTCTTTTGAATACTTACAGAGGTACATATATATTAAATTAATAAATACTTATAATAAATAATAAAATACTTATTTATTGCATAGAGTATAACTTACACCTTGCTTTGCTCCGTTTATAAATGTTTGATAATATGGAATAAAATAACATTTAAATTTATATACCATGGCAACTAAACTGGAAATCTCATGTAGGAAATATAGTTTAAAAAACTTATAAAATATTATGACATATATCATTCTCCGCCATATTTTTCCACTATATATTCTCGTATTCGTATTATTAAATATATAAAACTTAAACTTAAATAAGCAAGCAAACAGTCGGCCGAAGCCGGAGGCGCCCCGAAGGCTCCTCTTTCGATAGCTGCTACCCGAGGGTAGGGGTGGGCGCTACTACTATCCCAAGTTTTGCTCCCAGTTATTTAACTGGTACTCATTTTATCGACCCCAGTGGATGAAAGGCTGAGTGGACCCTGGCGGAGCTGAACCAACAACCAATAGATAGCAGGCCCGGCGCTCAACCAACTGAGCTACCCCGCCTTCCTAAATGGAACTTATATCGTTCCATTTTCATCAACAGGCATGCAATAGGTTATTATCGTATCTTAATATATTATGCTGTAAGATCATATATAACTTTTATTGTGGCCAGCATTGCAAAATCGGCAATGATGTCCAGGTGGGATCGAAATGGTGACCTCCCGGTTGAAAGTCTGACTGATTACGGTCGAAATGGTGACCTCCCGGTTGAAAGTCTGACTGATTACGGTCGAAATGGTGACCTCCCGGTTGAAAGTCTGACTGATTACGGTCGAAATGGTGACCTCCCGGTTGAAAGTCTGACTGATTACGGTCGAAATGGTGACCTCCCGGTTGAAAGTCTGACTGATTACGGTCGAAATGGTGACCTCCCGGTTGAAAGTCTGACTGATTACGGTCGAAATGGTGACCTCCCGGTTGAAAGTCTGACTGATTACGGTCGAAATGGTGACCTCCCGGTTGAAAGTCTGACTGATTACGGTCGAAATGGTGACCTCCCGGTTGAAAGTCTGACTGATTACGGTCGAAATGGTGACCTCCCGGTTGAAAGTCTGACTGATTACGGTCGAAATGGTGACCTCCCGGTTGAAAGTCTGACTGATTACGGTCAAAATGGTGACCTCCCGGTTGAAAGTCTGACTGATTACGGTCGAAATGGTGACCTCCCGGTTGAAAGTCTGACTGATTACGGTCGAAATGGTGACCTCCCGGTTGAAAGTCTGACTGATTACGGTCGAAATGGTGACCTCCCGGTTGAAAGTCTGACTGATTACGGTCGAAATGGTGACCTCCCGGTTGAAAGTCTGACTGATTACAGTCGAAATGGTGACCTCCCGGTTGAAAGTCTGACTGATTACGGTCGAAATGGTGACCTCCCGGTTGAAAGTCTGACTGATTACGGTCGAAATGGTGACCTCCCGGTTGAAAGTCTGACTGATTACGGTCGAAATGGTGACCTCCCGGTTGAAAGTCTGACTGATTACGGTCGAAATGGTGACCTCCCGGTTGAAAGTCTGACTGATTACGGTCGAAATGGTGACCTCCCGGTTGAAAGTCTGACTGATTACGGTCGAAATGGTGACCTCCCGGTTGAAAGTCTGACTGATTACGGTCGAAATGGTGACCTCCCGGTTGAAAGTCTGACTGATTACGGTCGAAATGGTGACCTCCCGGTTGAAAGTCTGACTGATTACGATAGAAATGGTGACCTCCCGGTTGAAAGTCTGACTGATTACGGTCGAAATGGTGACCTCCCGGTTGAAAGTCTGACTGATTACGGTCGAAATGGTGACCTCCCGGTTGAAAGTCTGACTGATTACGGTCGAAATGGTGACCTCCCGGTTGAAAGTCTGACTGATTACGGTCGAAATGGTGACCTCCCGGTTGAAAGTCTGACTGATTACGATCGAAATGGTGACCTCCCGGTTGAAAGTCTGACTGATTACGGTCGAAATGGTGACCTCCCGGTTGAAAGTCTGACTGATTACGGTCGAAATGGTGACCTCCCGGTTGAAAGTCTGACTGATTACGGTCGAAATGGTGACCTCCCGGTTGAAAGTCTGACTGATTACGGTCGAAATGGTGACCTCCCGGTTGAAAGTCTGACTGATTACGGTCGAAATGGTGACCTCCCGGTTGAAAGTCTGACTGATTACGGTCGAAATGGTGACCTCCCGGTTGAAAGTCTGACTGATTACGGTCGAAATGGTGACCTCCCGGTTGAAAGTCTGACTGATTACGGTCGAAATGGTGACCTCCCGGTTGAAAGTCTGACTGATTACGGTCGAAATGGTGACCTCCCGGTTGAAAGTCTGACTGATTACGGTCGAAATGGTGACCTCCCGGTTGAAAGTCTGACTGATTACGGTCGAAATGGTGACCTCCCGGTTGAAAGTCTGACTGATTACGGTCGAAATGGTGACCTCCCGGTTGAAAGTCTGACTGATTACGGTCGAAATGGTGACCTCCCGGTTGAAAGTCTGACTGATTACGGTCGAAATGGTGACCTCCCGGTTGAAAGTCTGACTGATTACGGTCGAAATGGTGACCTCCCGGTTGAAAGTCTGACTGATTACGGTCGAAATGGTGACCTCCCGGTTGAAAGTCTGACTGATTACGGTCGAAATGGTGACCTCCCGGTTGAAAGTCTGACTGATTACGGTCGAAATGGTGACCTCCCGGTTGAAAGTCTGACTGATTACGGTCGAAATGGTGACCTCCCGGTTGAAAGTCTGACTGATTACGGTCGAAATGGTGACCTCCCGGTTGAAAGTCTGACTGATTACGGTCGAAATGGTGACCTCCCGGTTGAAAGTCTGACTGATTACGGTCGAAATGGTGACCTCCCGGTTGAAAGTCTGACTGATTACGGTCGAAATGGTGACCTCCCGGTTGAAAGTCTGACTGATTACGGTCGAAATGGTGACCTCCCGGTTGAAAGTCTGACTGATTACGGTCGAAATGGTGACCTCCCGGTTGAAAGTCTGACTGATTACGGTCGAAATGGTGACCTCCCGGTTGAAAGTCTGACTGATTACGGTCGAAATGGTGACCTCCCGGTTGAAAGTCTGACTGATTACGGTCGAAATGGTGACCTCCCGGTTGAAAGTCTGACTGATTACGGTCGAAATGGTGACCTCCCGGTTGAAAGTCTGACTGATTACGGTCGAAATGGTGACCTCCCGGTTGAAAGTCTGACTGATTACGGTCGAAATGGTGACCTCCCGGTTGAAAGTCTGACTGATTACGGTCGAAATGGTGACCTCCCGGTTGAAAGTCTGACTGATTACGGTCGAAATGGTGACCTCCCGGTTGAAAGTCTGACTGATTACGGTCGAAATGGTGACCTCCCGGTTGAAAGTCTGACTGATTACGGTCGAAATGGTGACCTCCCGGTTGAAAGTCTGACTGATTACGGTCGAAATGGTGACCTCCCGGTTGAAAGTCTGACTGATTACGGTCGAAATGGTGACCTCCCGGTTGAAAGTCTGACTGATTACGGTCGAAATGGTGACCTCCCGGTTGAAAGTCTGACTGATTACGGTCGAAATGGTGACCTCCCGGTTGAAAGTCTGACTGATTACGGTCGAAATGGTGACCTCCCGGTTGAAAGTCTGACTGATTACGGTCGAAATGGTGACCTCCCGGTTGAAAGTCTGACTGATTACGGTCGAAATGGTGACCTCCCGGTTGAAAGTCTGACTGATTACGGTCGAAATGGTGACCTCCCGGTTGAAAGTCTGACTGATTACGGTCGAAATGGTGACCTCCCGGTTGAAAGTCTGACTGATTACGGTCGAAATGGTGACCTCCCGGTTGAAAGTCTGACTGATTACGGTCGAAATGGTGACCTCCCGGTTGAAAGTCTGACTGATTACGGTCGAAATGGTGACCTCCCGGTTGAAAGTCTGACTGATTACGGTCGAAATGGTGACCTCCCGGTTGAAAGTCTGACTGATTACGGTCGAAATGGTGACCTCCCGGTTGAAAGTCTGACTGATTACGGTCGAAATGGTGACCTCCCGGTTGAAAGTCTGACTGATTACGGTCGAAATGGTGACCTCCCGGTTGAAAGTCTGACTGATTACGGTCGAAATGGTGACCTCCCGGTTGAAAGTCTGACTGATTACGGTCGAAATGGTGACCTCCCGGTTGAAAGTCTGACTGATTACGGTCGAAATGGTGACCTCCCGGTTGAA
The DNA here is from genome assembly GCA_032718475.1 of Nemertoderma westbladi. Classification (NCBI taxonomy): domain Eukaryota; kingdom Metazoa; phylum Xenacoelomorpha; order Nemertodermatida; family Nemertodermatidae; genus Nemertoderma; species Nemertoderma westbladi. Next base: position 51,261 of record JAUCBJ010009124.1, on the reverse strand, counting down.
AGTCTGACTGATTACGGTCGAAATGGTGACCTCCCGGTTGAAAGTCTGACTGATTACGGTCGAAATGGTGACCTCCCGGTTGAAAGTCTGACTGATTACGGTCGAAATGGTGACCTCCCGGTTGAAAGTCTGACTGATTACGGTCGAAATGGTGACCTCCCGGTTGAAAGTCTGACTGATTACGGTCGAAATGGTGACCTCCCGGTTGAAAGTCTGACTGATTACGGTCGAAATGGTGACCTCCCGGTTGAAAGTCTGACTGATTACGGTCGAAATGGTGACCTCCCGGTTGAAAGTCTGACTGATTACGGTCGAAATGGTGACCTCCCGGTTGAAAGTCTGACTGATTACGGTCGAAATGGTGACCTCCCGGTTGAAAGTCTGACTGATTACGGTCGAAATGGTGACCTCCCGGTTGAAAGTCTGACTGATTACGGTCGAAATGGTGACCTCCCGGTTGAAAGTCTGACTGATTACGGTCGAAATGGTGACCTCCCGGTTGAAAGTCTGACTGATTACGGTCGAAATGGTGACCTCCCGGTTGAAAGTCTGACTGATTACGGTCGAAATGGTGACCTCCCGGTTGAAAGTCTGACTGATTACGGTCGAAATGGTGACCTCCCGGTTGAAAGTCTGACTGATTACGGTCGAAATGGTGACCTCCCGGTTGAAAGTCTGACTGATTACGGTCGAAATGGTGACCTCCCGGTTGAAAGTCTGACTGATTACGGTCGAAATGGTGACCTCCCGGTTGAAAGTCTGACTGATTACGGTCGAAATGGTGACCTCCCGGTTGAAAGTCTGACTGATTACGGTCGAAATGGTGACCTCCCGGTTGAAAGTCTGACTGATTACGGTCGAAATGGTGACCTCCCGGTTGAAAGTCTGACTGATTACGGTCGAAATGGTGACCTCCCGGTTGAAAGTCTGACTGATTACGGTCGAAATGGTGACCTCCCGGTTGAAAGTCTGACTGATTACGGTCGAAATGGTGACCTCCCGGTTGAAAGTCTGACTGATTACGGTCGAAATGGTGACCTCCCGGTTGAAAGTCTGACTGATTACGGTCGAAATGGTGACCTCCCGGTTGAAAGTCTGACTGATTACGGTCGAAATGGTGACCTCCCGGTTGAAAGTCTGACTGATTACGGTCGAAATGGTGACCTCCCGGTTGAAAGTCTGACTGATTACGGTCGAAATGGTGACCTCCCGGTTGAAAGTCTGACTGATTACGGTCGAAATGGTGACCTCCCGGTTGAAAGTCTGACTGATTACGGTCGAAATGGTGACCTCCCGGTTGAAAGTCTGACTGATTACGGTCGAAATGGTGACCTCCCGGTTGAAAGTCTGACTGATTACGGTCGAAATGGTGACCTCCCGGTTGAAAGTCTGACTGATTACGGTCGAAATGGTGACCTCCCGGTTGAAAGTCTGACTGATTACGGTCGAAATGGTGACCTCCCGGTTGAAAGTCTGACTGATTACGGTCGAAATGGTGACCTCCCGGTTGAAAGTCTGACTGATTACGGTCGAAATGGTGACCTCCCGGTTGAAAGTCTGACTGATTACGGTCGAAATGGTGACCTCCCGGTTGAAAGTCTGACTGATTACGGTCGAAATGGTGACCTCCCGGTTGAAAGTCTGACTGATTACGGTCGAAATGGTGACCTCCCGGTTGAAAGTCTGACTGATTACGGTCGAAATGGTGACCTCCCGGTTGAAAGTCTGACTGATTACGGTCGAAATGGTGACCTCCCGGTTGAAAGTCTGACTGATTACGGTCGAAATGGTGACCTCCCGGTTGAAAGTCTGACTGATTACGGTCGAAATGGTGACCTCCCGGTTGAAAGTCTGACTGATTACGGTCGAAATGGTGACCTCCCGGTTGAAAGTCTGACTGATTACGGTCGAAATGGTGACCTCCCGGTTGAAAGTCTGACTGATTACGGTCGAAATGGTGACCTCCCGGTTGAAAGTCTGACTGATTACGGTCGAAATGGTGACCTCCCGGTTGAAAGTCTGACTGATTACGGTCGAAATGGTGACCTCCCGGTTGAAAGTCTGACTGATTACGGTCGAAATGGTGACCTCCCGGTTGAAAGTCTGACTGATTACGGTCGAAATGGTGACCTCCCGGTTGAAAGTCTGACTGATTACGGTCGAAATGGTGACCTCCCGGTTGAAAGTCTGACTGATTACGGTCGAAATGGTGACCTCCCGGTTGAAAGTCTGACTGATTACGGTCGAAATGGTGACCTCCCGGTTGAAAGTCTGACTGATTACGGTCGAAATGGTGACCTCCCGGTTGAAAGTCTGACTGATTACGGTCGAAATGGTGACCTCCCGGTTGAAAGTCTGACTGATTACGGTCGAAATGGTGACCTCCCGGTTGAAAGTCTGACTGATTACGGTCGAAATGGTGACCTCCCGGTTGAAAGTCTGACTGATTACGGTCGAAATGGTGACCTCCCGGTTGAAAGTCTGACTGATTACGGTCGAAATGGTGACCTCCCGGTTGAAAGTCTGACTGATTACGGTCGAAATGGTGACCTCCCGGTTGAAAGTCTGACTGATTACGGTCGAAATGGTGACCTCCCGGTTGAAAGTCTGACTGATTACGGTCGAAATGGTGACCTCCCGGTTGAAAGTCTGACTGATTACGGTCGAAATGGTGACCTCCCGGTTGAAAGTCTGACTGATTACGGTCGAAATGGTGACCTCCCGGTTGAAAGTCTGACTGATTACGGTCGAAATGGTGACCTCCCGGTTGAAAGTCTGACTGATTACGGTCGAAATGGTGACCTCCCGGTTGAAAGTCTGACTGATTACGGTCGAAATGGTGACCTCCCGGTTGAAAGTCTGACTGATTACGGTCGAAATGGTGACCTCCCGGTTGAAAGTCTGACTGATTACGGTCGAAATGGTGACCTCCCGGTTGAAAGTCTGACTGATTACGATCGAAATGGTGACCTCCCGGTTGAAAGTCTGACTGATTACGATCGAAATGGTGACCTCCCGGTTGAAAGTCTGACTGATTACGGTCGAAATGGTGACCTCCCGGTTGAAAGTCTGACTGATTACGGTCGAAATGGTGACCTCCCGGTTGAAAGTCTGACTGATTACGGTCGAAATGGTGACCTCCCGGTTGAAAGTCTGACTGATTACGGTCGAAATGGTGACCTCCCGGTTGAAAGTCTGACTGATTACGGTCGAAATGGTGACCTCCCGGTTGAAAGTCTGACTGATTACGGTCGAAATGGTGACCTCCCGGTTGAAAGTCTGACTGATTACGGTCGAAATGGTGACCTCCCGGTTGAAAGTCTGACTGATTACGGTCGAAATGGTGACCTCCCGGTTGAAAGTCTGACTGATTACGGTCGAAATGGTGACCTCCCGGTTGAAAGTCTGACTGATTACGGTCGAAATGGTGACCTCCCGGTTGAAAGTCTGACTGATTACGGTCGAAATGGTGACCTCCCGGTTGAAAGTCTGACTGATTACGGTCGAAATGGTGACCTCCCGGTTGAAAGTCTGACTGATTACGGTCGAAATGGTGACCTCCCGGTTGAAAGTCTGACTGATTACGGTCGAAATGGTGACCTCCCGGTTGAAAGTCTGACTGATTACGGTCGAAATGGTGACCTCCCGGTTGAAAGTCTGACTGATTACGGTCGAAATGGTGACCTCCCGGTTGAAAGTCTGACTGATTACGGTCGAAATGGTGACCTCCCGGTTGAAAGTCTGACTGATTACGGTCGAAATGGTGACCTCCCGGTTGAAAGTCTGACTGATTACGGTCGAAATGGTGACCTCCCGGTTGAAAGTCTGACTGATTACGGTCGAAATGGTGACCTCCCGGTTGAAAGTCTGACTGATTACGGTCGAAATGGTGACCTCCCGGTTGAAAGTCTGACTGATTACGGTCGAAATGGTGACCTCCCGGTTGAAAGTCTGACTGATTACGGTCGAAATGGTGACCTCCCGGTTGAAAGTCTGACTGATTACGGTCGAAATGGTGACCTCCCGGTTGAAAGTCTGACTGATTACGGTCGAAATGGTGACCTCCCGGTTGAAAGTCTGACTGATTACGGTCGAAATGGTGACCTCCCGGTTGAAAGTCTGACTGATTACGGTCGAAATGGTGACCTCCCGGTTGAAAGTCTGACTGATTACGGTCGAAATGGTGACCTCCCGGTTGAAAGTCTGACTGATTACGGTCGAAATGGTGACCTCCCGGTTGAAAGTCTGACTGATTACGGTCGAAATGGTGACCTCCCGGTTGAAAGTCTGACTGATTACGGTCGAAATGGTGACCTCCCGGTTGAAAGTCTGACTGATTACGGTCGAAATGGTGACCTCCCGGTTGAAAGTCTGACTGATTACGGTCGAAATGGTGACCTCCCGGTTGAAAGTCTGACTGATTACGGTCGAAATGGTGACCTCCCGGTTGAAAGTCTGACTGATTACGGTCGAAATGGTGACCTCCCGGTTGAAAGTCTGACTGATTACGGTCGAAATGGTGACCTCCCGGTTGAAAGTCTGACTGATTACGGTCGAAATGGTGACCTCCCGGTTGAAAGTCTGACTGATTACGGTCGAAATGGTGACCTCCCGGTTGAAAGTCTGACTGATTACGGTCGAAATGGTGACCTCCCGGTTGAAAGTCTGACTGATTACGGTCGAAATGGTGACCTCCCGGTTGAAAGTCTGACTGATTACGGTCGAAATGGTGACCTCCCGGTTGAAAGTCTGACTGATTACGGTCGAAATGGTGACCTCCCGGTTGAAAGTCTGACTGATTACGGTCGAAATGGTGACCTCCCGGTTGAAAGTCTGACTGATTACGGTCGAAATGGTGA
>JAUCBJ010009124.1:0-46302 GCA_032718475.1 Nemertoderma westbladi | reverse complement strand
CTGATTACGGATCGAAATGGTGACCTCCCGGTTGAAAGTCTGACTGATTACGGTCGAAATGGTGACCTCCCGGTTGAAAGTCTGACTGATTACGGTCGAAATGGTGACCTCCCGGTTGAAAGTCTGACTGATTACGGTCGAAATGGTGACCTCCCGGTTGAAAGTCTGACTGATTACGATCGAAATGGTGACCTCCCGGTTGAAAGTCTGACTGATTACGGTCGAAATGGTGACCTCCCGGTTGAAAGTCTGACTGATTACGGTCGAAATGGTGACCTCCCGGTTGAAAGTCTGACTGATTACGGTCGAAATGGTGACCTCCCGGTTGAAAGTCTGACTGATTACGGTCGAAATGGTGACCTCCCGGTTGAAAGTCTGACTGATTACGGTCGAAATGGTGACCTCCCGGTTGAAAGTCTGACTGATTACGGTCGAAATGGTGACCTCCCGGTTGAAAGTCTGACTGATTACGGTCGAAATGGTGACCTCCCGGTTGAAAGTCTGACTGATTACGATCGAAATGGTGACCTCCCGGTTGAAAGTCTGACTGATTACGGTCGAAATGGTGACCTCCCGGTTGAAAGTCTGACTGATTACGGTCGAAATGGTGACCTCCCGGTTGAAAGTCTGACTGATTACGGTCGAAATGGTGACCTCCCGGTTGAAAGTCTGACTGATTACGGTCGAAATGGTGACCTCCCGGTTGAAAGTCTGACTGATTACGGTCGAAATGGTGACCTCCCGGTTGAAAGTCTGACTGATTACGGTCGAAATGGTGACCTCCCGGTTGAAAGTCTGACTGATTACGGTCGAAATGGTGACCTCCCGGTTGAAAGTCTGACTGATTACGATCGAAATGGTGACCTCCCGGTTGAAAGTCTGACTGATTACGGTCGAAATGGTGACCTCCCGGTTGAAAGTCTGACTGATTACGGTCGAAATGGTGACCTCCCGGTTGAAAGTCTGACTGATTACGGTCGAAATGGTGACCTCCCGGTTGAAAGTCTGACTGATTACGGTCGAAATGGTGACCTCCCGGTTGAAAGTCTGACTGATTACGGTCGAAATGGTGACCTCCCGGTTGAAAGTCTGACTGATTACGGTCGAAATGGTGACCTCCCGGTTGAAAGTCTGACTGATTACGGTCGAAATGGTGACCTCCCGGTTGAAAGTCTGACTGATTACGGTCGAAATGGTGACCTCCCGGTTGAAAGTCTGACTGATTACGGTCGAAATGGTGACCTCCCGGTTGAAAGTCTGACTGATTACGGTCGAAATGGTGACCTCCCGGTTGAAAGTCTGACTGATTACGGTCGAAATGGTGACCTCCCGGTTGAAAGTCTGACTGATTACGGTCGAAATGGTGACCTCCCGGTTGAAAGTCTGACTGATTACGGTCGAAATGGTGACCTCCCGGTTGAAAGTCTGACTGATTACGGTCGAAATGGTGACCTCCCGGTTGAAAGTCTGACTGATTACGGTCGAAATGGTGACCTCCCGGTTGAAAGTCTGACTGATTACGGTCGAAATGGTGACCTCCCGGTTGAAAGTCTGACTGATTACGGTCGAAATGGTGACCTCCCGGTTGAAAGTCTGACTGATTACGGTCGAAATGGTGACCTCCCGGTTGAAAGTCTGACTGATTACGGTCGAAATGGTGACCTCCCGGTTGAAAGTCTGACTGATTACGGTCGAAATGGTGACCTCCCGGTTGAAAGTCTGACTGATTACGGTCGAAATGGTGACCTCCCGGTTGAAAGTCTGACTGATTACGGTCGAAATGGTGACCTCCCGGTTGAAAGTCTGACTGATTACGGTCGAAATGGTGACCTCCCGGTTGAAAGTCTGACTGATTACGGTCGAAATGGTGACCTCCCGGTTGAAAGTCTGACTGATTACGGTCGAAATGGTGACCTCCCGGTTGAAAGTCTGACTGATTACGGTCGAAATGGTGACCTCCCGGTTGAAAGTCTGACTGATTACGGTCGAAATGGTGACCTCCCGGTTGAAAGTCTGACTGATTACGGTCGAAATGGTGACCTCCCGGTTGAAAGTCTGACTGATTACGGTCGAAATGGTGACCTCCCGGTTGAAAGTCTGACTGATTACGGTCGAAATGGTGACCTCCCGGTTGAAAGTCTGACTGATTACGGTCGAAATGGTGACCTCCCGGTTGAAAGTCTGACTGATTACGGTCGAAATGGTGACCTCCCGGTTGAAAGTCTGACTGATTACGGTCGAAATGGTGACCTCCCGGTTGAAAGTCTGACTGATTACGGTCGAAATGGTGACCTCCCGGTTGAAAGTCTGACTGATTACGGTCGAAATGGTGACCTCCCGGTTGAAAGTCTGACTGATTACGGTCGAAATGGTGACCTCCCGGTTGAAAGTCTGACTGATTACGGTCGAAATGGTGACCTCCCGGTTGAAAGTCTGACTGATTACGGTCGAAATGGTGACCTCCCGGTTGAAAGTCTGACTGATTACGGTCGAAATGGTGACCTCCCGGTTGAAAGTCTGACTGATTACGGTCGAAATGGTGACCTCCCGGTTGAAAGTCTGACTGATTACGGTCGAAATGGTGACCTCCCGGTTGAAAGTCTGACTGATTACGGTCGAAATGGTGACCTCCCGGTTGAAAGTCTGACTGATTACGGTCGAAATGGTGACCTCCCGGTTGAAAGTCTGACTGATTACGGTCGAAATGGTGACCTCCCGGTTGAAAGTCTGACTGATTACGGTCGAAATGGTGACCTCCCGGTTGAAAGTCTGACTGATTACGGTCGAAATGGTGACCTCCCGGTTGAAAGTCTGACTGATTACGGTCGAAATGGTGACCTCCCGGTTGAAAGTCTGACTGATTACGGTCGAAATGGTGACCTCCCGGTTGAAAGTCTGACTGATTACGATCGAAATGGTGACCTCCCGGTTGAAAGTCTGACTGATTACGGTCGAAATGGTGACCTCCCGGTTGAAAGTCTGACTGATTACGGTCGAAATGGTGACCTCCCGGTTGAAAGTCTGACTGATTACGGTCGAAATGGTGACCTCCCGGTTGAAAGTCTGACTGATTACGGTCGAAATGGTGACCTCCCGGTTGAAAGTCTGACTGATTACGGTCGAAATGGTGACCTCCCGGTTGAAAGTCTGACTGATTACGGTCGAAATGGTGACCTCCCGGTTGAAAGTCTGACTGATTACGATCGAAATGGTGACCTCCCGGTTGAAAGTCTGACTGATTACGGTCGAAATGGTGACCTCCCGGTTGAAAGTCTGACTGATTACGGTCGAAATGGTGACCTCCCGGTTGAAAGTCTGACTGATTACGATCGAAATGGTGACCTCCCGGTTGAAAGTCTGACTGATTACGGTCGAAATGGTGACCTCCCGGTTGAAAGTCTGACTGATTACGGTCGAAATGGTGACCTCCCGGTTGAAAGTCTGACTGATTACGGTCGAAATGGTGACCTCCCGGTTGAAAGTCTGACTGATTACGGTCGAAATGGTGACCTCCCGGTTGAAAGTCTGACTGATTACGGTCGAAATGGTGACCTCCCGGTTGAAAGTCTGACTGATTACGGTCGAAATGGTGACCTCCCGGTTGAAAGTCTGACTGATTACGGTCGAAATGGTGACCTCCCGGTTGAAAGTCTGACTGATTACGGTCGAAATGGTGACCTCCCGGTTGAAAGTCTGACTGATTACGGTCGAAATGGTGACCTCCCGGTTGAAAGTCTGACTGATTACGGTCGAAATGGTGACCTCCCGGTTGAAAGTCTGACTGATTACGGTCGAAATGGTGACCTCCCGGTTGAAAGTCTGACTGATTACGGTCGAAATGGTGACCTCCCGGTTGAAAGTCTGACTGATTACGGTCGAAATGGTGACCTCCCGGTTGAAAGTCTGACTGATTACGGTCGAAATGGTGACCTCCCGGTTGAAAGTCTGACTGATTACGGTCGAAGTGGTGACCTCCCGGTTGAAAGTCTGACTGATTACGGTCGAAATGGTGACCTCCCGGTTGAAAGTCTGACTGATTACGGTCGAAATGGTGACCTCCCGGTTGAAAGTCTGACTGATTACGGTCGAAATGGTGACCTCCCGGTTGAAAGTCTGACTGATTACGGTCGAAATGGTGACCTCCCGGTTGAAAGTCTGACTGATTACGGTCGAAATGGTGACCTCCCGGTTGAAAGTCTGACTGATTACGGTCGAAATGGTGACCTCCCGGTTGAAAGTCTGACTGATTACGGTCGAAATGGTGACCTCCCGGTTGAAAGTCTGACTGATTACGGTCGAAATGGTGACCTCCCGGTTGAAAGTCTGACTGATTACGGTCGAAATGGTGACCTCCCGGTTGAAAGTCTGACTGATTACGGTCGAAATGGTGACCTCCCGGTTGAAAGTCTGACTGATTACGGTCGAAATGGTGACCTCCCGGATGAAAGTCTGACTGATTACGGTCGAAATGGTGACCTCCCGGTTGAAAGTCTGACTGATTACGGTCGAAGTGGTGACCTCCCGGTTGAAAGTCTGACTGATTACGATCGAAATGGTGACCTCCCGGTTGAAAGTCTGACTGATTACGGTCGAAATGGTGACATCCCGGTTGAAAGTCTGACTGATTACGGTCGAAATGGTGACCTCCCGGTTGAAAGTCTGACTGATTACGGTCGAAATGGTGACCTCCCGGTTGAAAGTCTGACTGATTACGGTCGAAATGGTGACCTCCCGGTTGAAAGTCTGACTGATTACGGTCGAAATGGTGACCTCCCGGTTGAAAGTCTGACTGATTACGGTCGAAATGGTGACCTCCCGGTTGAAAGTCTGACTGATTACGGTCGAAATGGTGACCTCCCGGTTGAAAGTCTGACTGATTACGGTCGAAATGGTGACCTCCCGGTTGAAAGTCTGACTGATTACGGTCGAAATGGTGACCTCCCGGTTGAAAGTCTGACTGATTACGGTCGAAATGGTGACCTCCCGGTTGAAAGTCTGACTGATTACGGTCGAAATGGTGACCTCCCGGTTGAAAGTCTGACTGATTACGGTCGAAATGGTGACCTCCCGGTTGAAAGTCTGACTGATTACGGTCGAAATGGTGACCTCCCGGTTGAAAGTCTGACTGATTACGGTCGAAATGGTGACCTCCCGGTTGAAAGTCTGTCTGATTACGGTCGAAATGGTGACCTCCCGGTTGAAAGTCTGACTGATTACGATCGAAATGGTGACCTCCCGGTTGAAAGTCTGACTGATTACGGTCGAAATGGTGACCTCCCGGTTGAAAGTCTGTCTGATTACGGTCGAAGTGGTGACCTCCCGGTTGAAAGTCTGACTGATTACGGTCGAAATGGTGACCTCCCGGTTGAAAGTCTGTCTGATTACGATCGAAATGGAGACCTCCCGGTTGAAAGTCTGACTGATTACGGTCGAAATGGTGACCTCCCGGTTGAAAGTCTGACTGATTACGATCGAAATGGTGACCTCCCGGTTGAAAGTCTGTCTGATTACGGTCGAAGTGGTGACCTCCCGGTTGAAAGTCTGACTGATTACGATCGAAATGGTGACCTCCCGGTTGAAAGTCTGACTGATTACGGTCGAAATGGTGACCTCCCGGTTGAAAGTCTGTCTGATTACGGTCGAAGTGGTGACCTCCCGGTTGAAAGTCTGACTGATTACGGTCGAAATGGTGACCTCCCGGTTGAAAGTCTGTCTGATTACGATCGAAATGGAGACCTCCCGGTTGAAAGTCTGACTGATTACGGTCGAAATGGTGACCTCCCGGTTGAAAGTCTGACTGATTACGATCGAAATGGTGACCTCCCGGTTGAAAGTCTGTCTGATTACGGTCGAAATGGTGACCTCCCGGTTGAAAGTCTGACTGATTACGGTCGAAATGGTGACCTCCCGGTTGAAAGTCTGACTGATTACGGTCGAAATGGTGACCTCCCGGTTGAAAGTCTGTCTGATTACGGTCGAAATGGTGACCTCCCGGTTGAAAGTCTGACTGATTACGGTCGAAATGGTGACCTCCCGGATGAAAGTCTGACTGATTACGGTCGAAATGGTGACCTCCCGGTTGAAAGTCTGACTGATTACGGTCGAAATGGTGACCTCCCGGTTGAAAGTCTGACTGATTACGGTCGAAATGGTGACCTCCCGGTTGAAAGTCTGACTGATTACGGTCGAAATGGTGACCTCCCGGTTGAAAGTCTGACTGATTACGGTCGAAATGGTGACCTCCCGGTTGAAAGTCTGACTGATTACGGTCGAAATGGTGACCTCCCGGTTGAAAGTCTGACTGATTACGGTCGAAATGGTGACCTCCCGGTTGAAAGTCTGACTGATTACGGTCGAAATGGTGACCTCCCGGTTGAAAGTCTGACTGATTACGGTCGAAATGGTGACCTCCCGGTTGAAAGTCTGACTGATTACGATCGAAATGGTGACCTCCCGGTTGAAAGTCTGACTGATTACGGTCGAAATGGTGACCTCCCGGTTGAAAGTCTGACTGATTACGGTCGAAATGGTGACCTCCCGGTTGAAAGTCTGACTGATTACGGTCGAAATGGTGACCTCCCGGTTGAAAGTCTGACTGATTACGGTCGAAATGGTGACCTCCCGGTTGAAAGTCTGACTGATTACGGTCGAAGTGGTGACCTCCCGGTTGAAAGTCTGACTGTTTACGGTCGAAATGGTGACCTCCCGGTTGAAAGTCTGACTGATTACGGTCGAAATGGTGACCTCCCGGTTGAAAGTCTGACTGATTACGGTCGAAGTGGTGACCTCCCGGTTGAAAGTCTGACTGATTACGGTCGAAATGGTGACCTCCCGGTTGAAAGTCTGACTGTTTACGGTCGAAATGGTGACCTCCCGGTTGAAAGTCTGACTGATTACGGTCGAAATGGTGACCTCCCGGTTGAAAGTCTGACTGATTACGGTCGAAATGGTGACCTCCCGGTTGAAAGTCTGACTGATTACGGTCGAAATGGTGACCTCCCGGTTGAAAGTCTGACTGATTACGGTCGAAATGGTGACCTCCCGGTTGAAAGTGAAATTGAAGTTCAAAGACAGTTTTCGTATATCTAATAGAGATTAGTATAATGTACTTTCTAATAAAGGCTCTCGTGCTGCGCGAAGGCCCCACGAACGTGTAACTCTGTTGTACTGGTACCGTATAGTCCGTTGGATAATATATAGGCCTAATATAGATTCATTGGTAGTCCCAGATTCTGGATTCTACTATTTTATTTAATCTTTAATCCCTGCTGATTAATTAATTATCACTAATTAATTCTTAAAGGTGGTGGTTATATTTACAAAATGAAACCGACTCCAGCTGAGACACTAGAAGACCTTAAGAAACTCGAATCTGAACTTTGGCTAGACGAACGCACTCGTGCTATATTTGTCGAGTTCACCGTTTACAATGTCCCAAATAATGTTTATGCTGTGACAACATTCGTGGTTGAATTCCCCCCAACAGCTTCGGGTATGTGTAATCTCTTAATGTAGAATTACAACAATTAATTTCAATATAAAAAATGCGCTATTTAACTGATGTCCTATTAATAATTATATAAAATAGTTTAATAATAAATTATATAATAAATAATAAATTATCTACATTTAAATTAAAATAAACCGTATATATTTACCTTTAACCAGAATATATTTCTACTAATTCTACTATTTTTACTACCACTACCCTTTAGGTCTACCATTCTACCGTCTACAACCCGTGAAGATGAAATATGACTTTGCTGATAAAGATTTGTGGATGGCCGTCTCTCTGATTGCAGTGGCTCTAATAACACTAATATTTTTCATCGGAGAAATTATCAAGATTTGTCGACAGCAGAAGGAATATTTTAGGAAACTCATCAACTATTTAGATATGCTTATTGTTTTGACAGCCGTATGTAAGTCAATATGTTAACTAAACACATTGTCTAAATCATACAGTAAATTATTATGCATATTACACATATTATTATTGGTGTTTTGGGTGAATGAGTGGTTTCATATTACTGTATTATAACTTTTTGTTGGGCACAGCTTTTGCAAAGTCGGCAATGACGTCCAGGTGGGATCGAACTGGTGACCTCCGGGTTGGAAGCCTGACGCTCTAACCATTCAGCTAGCGGCTCAGGTAAAAGATAGACGTGGAAATAGTATCTGATAGCTAGTATGTCCGCAATTTACCTCATCATGGCCCTCCATCTGTCCAATACCATCATCTGCTGCCACTGTACACAACCCTACCGTAGTACTTGGCCGTCTTTAACCACTCGCTACAATGAAAGTGTAGTGTATATTAACCATGAACCATCACGGCCACAATGATTAATCATACACTCTAGCTACTAATTTAGGTAGGACAGTTACACCCATAGAGAAATGCGACCGGTATATTTATAATTTATTATTGGTGTTATTATTGATAGACGGCCAAGTACTGTAGTGTTGAGCACAGTGGCAGCAGATGATGGTATGACAGATGGGAGGCCATGAGGAGGTAAATTGCGGACATACAAGGTATCAGATTGTATTTTCAGGTCTATATTTTGCCTGAGCCACTAGCTGAATGCTTAGAGCATCAGACTTCCAACCCGGAGGTCACCAGTTCGATCCCACCTGGACGTCATTGCCGACTTTGCAAAAGCTGTGCCCAACAAAAAGTTATAACACATATTATGCTGCCGATAGTCTGGATGAGCCTATTTAAAAGGATACATTGATACTGAAAGTAACAGACCGACTATTTAACTTATCATTGTTAAGTATTACCCGTTAGCCAGCATTGAATTTACCATATTTTTACGGCATATTACACGTAAATAAGTGTTAACGTAGTCCATATTAATCACACAGATTAATAAATTAAATAATCCTACAGATAAAATACGGTGGATTATCGTTTGTTTATTTTAGCCGCGATTGGGTTGTTCTTTTATCGCTATTCTGTAACGGAACAACGTTTAGATAAAATAGTCAAGTCCGGAGGCAGGGAATCCATTAACCTAATGTACATCGCTTCGGTTCATGAAACATTCCTCAACATGCTGGGATTTATTGCTTTCTTCTCAACCCTTAAGTTTCTCTACATATTGCGGGTTAGTTGCAACACATTATTGCTTTACCTAACCCTATATTATATAATAATATATTAATATAAATAATCTATTTAAATTTTCAAGTCGGCGTGAAATACGCCGTGAAATAATGGGCTATGGTGTGCTATATCGCAACGTGAAATAAAGTAACAGTATTATTTCAGTATGATTGTACCAGATTCTACGGTCACGATGATGTAAGCCTAACAGTAACTAATAAAGTCCCTGTAGGCCTATTTCACTTTCAGATTCTCGTTTCATATTTAACTCACTCACTTACGCTCGATTAATGGCAATATTCCCACTCGAACCGACGTGAAATACGAGCTACTTTATTTAAATCGAATATAGTTAGTATTTCCAATAGATTTACCAGCAGTTCTACCGGTATACAGTACTTATCAATATTCTAGTTATTTTCCAATAGTTTTCCACCAGTATTGCAATGCTGTCTGCCACAATTTCCCGTGCCGGTAAAGAGATGGGGGGATTCGCGATGTGGTTTTTCTTTTTCTTCAGCGGATTCTGGGGGGTCGCCTATCTCCTTTTCATGCCTTACCTGGTCCGGTACCACAGCCCCATCGCAGCCGCCCAGAGTTTAATCAGCACGCTACTAGGTGGGTGGAATGTCTTCTAGAAATATTGTATTTTGTTATAAGGGGGTGAGTAAAAAAGAAATATCCAAGACCCAAAGACTAAAGAAGTCTTTAGTCTTTTGTTTATTGTTTTGGTTCCCCAAACACGCCTCTGTAACCTGCTCCATTACTAACCTTAAATGGCAAAGGGATTTAACGCTCTTTAGGAACTGACGCTCTTTAGGACCTAACCCTATTTCGGAACTAGCGGCGACTTGTTTTGTACAGGTCCCAAAGAGCGTTAGGTCCCATTGCCATTTAAAGGTTTTTAAATGGTAAATTTAAATGGTAAAGAAGCAGGTTACAGAGACGTGTTGGGGAACCAAAACAATAAACGAAAGTTAACACATGTTTCAAGATTATGCAGTTTAATTGGGTCTTGGGTCTTTGTTTTGTACTCACCCGTTTTAAGAGATGCATTTTCGATTTTTATAGATGTAGATTTAATATAATATATAGATTTTAATAGATCTAGATATAGATTTTTCACGGAGGTGTCTTGCAAAGAAACTCGCCATATCGTTTGTGTAAATTTGATTTGTATTATTAAAGATAAATAAAGTTTCGGGACTGTATATTACATGTGTTATGTATGCGGGTTGCCACACATTTTAATTTAGCGGGAAATAATTTCCTTTATTCATTCAAATCATCTCCTTATCGTAATCTTTCCGGGAGGCATGTTGTCTTACTTAAATACAAACGTAACGATTTCAGGTAAATTCAATTACGAAGAAATGATGTCAATTAGTCCGATCCTTGGGGCGATCTTCTTTACCGTTTATACATTCTTTATGAACGTTATTGTTATCAATCTGTTCATAGCCATTCTTAACGACAGCATCAGCGCTGTAAGTCTAATATTTATTAGTGGGGTAATAATATTATTATTATTATATGATATTGATTTTAGTGGTACGTTATGGGATTCTGGGTTACTTTTGGGATGTCAGGGTACTCATTGTTCTCGTACCACTATGGCAGCAATGATGTAGTTCCTGTAGCTCTTAGCCAATTAGTTGTCAATTAATCATTAATAGTTAATTAAGAATCGCCTTGTCAACTAAACAAATCATCACATGTTACTATGGATACTGGGGACGCTATGAATGTGTTAGGTATGGTTTGTGTATGCTTGCAATGTACAATACATGATTAGTCATGGAGACAAGGTCGGCGGAAGGTAATCAACCAACGGCTAGTCCTGCAGACAAGGTTGGTGGAAGGTAATCAACCAACGGCTAGTCCTGCAGACAAGGTCGGCGGAAGGTAATCAACCAACGGTTAGTCATGGAGACAAGGTCGGCGGAAGGTAATCAACCAACGGCTAGTCCTGCAGACAAGGTCGGCGGAAGGTAATCAACCAACGGCTAGTCCTGCAGACAAGGTCGGCGGAAGGTAATCAACCAACGGCTAGTCCTGCAGACAAGGTTGGTGGAAGGTAATCAACCAACGGCTAGTCCTGCAGACAAGGTCGGCGGAAGGTAATCAACCAACGGTTAGTCATGGAGACAAGGTCGGCGGAAGGTAATCAACCAACGGCTAGTCCTGCAGGCAAGGTCGGCGGAAGGTAATCAACCAACGGCTAGTCCTGCAGACAAGGTCGGCGGAAGGTAATCAACCAACGGCTAGTCCTGCAGACAAGGTTGGCGGAAGGTAATCAACCAACGGCTAGTCCTGCAAACAAGGTTGGCGGAAGGTAATCAACCAACGGCTAGTCCTGCAGACAAGGTTGGCGGAAGGTAATCAACCAACGGCTAGTCCTGCAGACAAGGTTGGCGGAAGGTAATCAACCAACGGCTAGTCCTGCAGACAAGGTTGGCGGAAGGTAATCAACCAACGGCTAGTCCTGCAAACAAGGTTGGCGGAAGGTAATCAACCAACGGCTAGTCCTGCAGACAAGGTTGGCGGAAGGTAATCAACCAACGGCTAGTCCTGCAGACAAGGTCGGCGGAAGGTAATCAACCAACGGCTAGTCCTGCAGACAAGGTTGGTGGAAGGTAATCAACCAACGGCTAGTCCTGCAGACAAGGTCGGCGGAAGGTAATCAACCAACGGTTAGTCATGGAGACAAGGTCGGCGGAAGGTAATCAACCAACGGCTAGTCCTGCAGACAAGGTCGGCGGAAGGTAATCAACCAACGGCTAGTCCTGCAGACAAGGTCGGCGGAAGGTAATCAACCAACGGCTAGTCCTGCAGACAAGGTTGGCGGAAGGTAATCAACCAACGGCTAGTCCTGCAAACAAGGTTGGCGGAAGGTAATCAACCAACGGCTAGTCCTGCAGACAAGGTTGGCGGAAGGTAATCAACCAACGGCTAGTCCTGCAGACAAGGTTGGCGGAAGGTAATCAACCAACGGCTAGTCCTGCAGACAAGGTCGGCGGAAGGTAATCAACCAACGGCTAGTCCTGCAGACAAGGTCGGCGGAAGGTAATCAACCAACGGCTAGTCCTGCAGACAAGGTTGGCGGAAGGTAATAAACCAACGGCTAGTCCTGCAAACAAGGTTGGCGGAAGGTAATCAACCAACGGCTAGTCCTGCAGACAAGGTTGGCGGAAGATAATCAACCAACGGCTAGTCCTGCAGACAAGGTTGGCGGAAGGTAATCAACCAACGGCTAGTCCTGCAGACAAGGTCGGCGGAAGGTAATCAACCAACGGCTAGTCCTGCAGACAAGGTCGGCGGAAGGTAATCAACCAACGGCTAGCCATGCAGACAAGGTCGGTGGATGGTAAACAACCAACGGCTAGTCCTGCAAACAAGGTTGGCGGAAGGTAATCAACCAACGGCTAGTCCTGCAGACAAGGTTGGCGGAAGGTAATCAACCAACGGCTAGTCCTGCAGACAAGGTCGGCGGAAGGTAATCAACCAACGGCTAGTCCTGCAGACAAGGTTGGCGGAAGGTAATCAACCAACGGCTAGTCCTGCAAACAAGGTTGGCGGAAGGTAATCAACCAACGGCTAGTCCTGCAGACAAGGTCGGCGGAAGGTAATCAACCAACGGCTAGTCCTGCAGACAAGGTCGGCAGAAGGTAATCAACCAACGGCTAGTCCTGCAGACAAGGTTGGCGGAAGGTAATCAACCAACGGCTAGTCCTGCAAACAAGGTTGGCGGAAGGTAATCAACCAACGGCTAGTCCTGCAGACAAGGTTGGCGGAAGGTAATCAACCAACGGCTAGTCCTGCAGACAAGGTTGGCGGAAGGTAATCAACCAACGGCTAGTCCTGCAGACAAGGTCGGCGGAAGGTAATCAACCAACGGCTAGTCCTGCAGACAAGGTCGGCGGAAGGTAATCAACCAACGGCTAGCCATGCAGACAAGGTCGGTGGAAGGTAAACAACCAACGGCTAGTCCTGCAAACAAGGTTGGCGGAAGGTAATCAACCAACGGCTAGTCCTGCAGACAAGGTTGGCGGAAGGTAATCAACCAACGGCTAGTCCTGCAGACAAGGTCGGCGGAAGGTAATCAACCAACGGCTAGTCCTGCAGACAAGGTTGGCGGAAGGTAATCAACCAACGGCTAGTCCTGCAGACAAGGTCGGCGGAAGGTAATCAACCAACGGCTAGTCCTGCAGACAAGGTCGGCGGAAGGTAATCAACCAACGGCTAGTCCCGCAGACAAGGTCGGCCGAAGGTAATCAACCAACGGCTAGTCCTGCAGACAAGGTCGGCGGAAGGTAATCAACCAACGGCTAGTCCTGCAGACAAGGTCGGCGGAAGGTAATCAACCAACGGCTAGTCCTGCAGACAAGGTCGGCGGAAGGTAATCAACCAACGGCTAGACATACAGACAAGGTCGGCGTAAGGTAATCAACCAACGGCTAGTCCTGCAGACAAGGTCGGCGGAAGGTAATCAACCAACGGCTAGTCCTGCAGACAAGGTTGGTGGAAGGTAATCAACCAACGGCTAGCCATGCAGACAAGGTCGGCGGAAGGTAATCAACAAACGGCATGTCATGCAGACAAGGTCGGCGGAAGGTAATAAACCAACGGCTAGTCCTGCAGACAAGGTCGGCGGAAGGTAATCAACCAACGGCTAGTCCTTCAGACAAGGTCGGCGGAAGGTAATCAACCAACGGCTAGTCCTGCAGACAAGGTCGGCGGAACGTAATCAACCAACGGCTAGTCCTACAGACAAGGTCGGCGGAAGGTAATCAACCAACGGCTAGTCCTGCAGACAAGGTCGGCGGAAGGTAATCAACCAACGGCTAGTCATGCAGACAAGGTCGGCGGAAGGTAATCAACCAACGGCTAGTCCTGCAGACAAGGTCGGCGGAAGGTAATCAACCAACGGCTAGTCCTGCAGACAAGGTCGGCGGAAGGTAATCAACCAACGGCTAGTCCTGCAGACAAGGTCGGCGGAAGGTAATCAACCAACGGCTAGTCCTGCAGACAAGGTCGGCGGAAGGTAATCAACCAACGGCTAGTCCTGCAGACAAGGTCGGCGGAAGGTAATCAACCAACGGCTAGTCCTGCAGACAAGGTCGGCGGAAGGTAATCAACCAACGGCTAGTCCTGCAGACAAGGTCGGCGGAAGGTAATCAACCAACGGCTAGTCCTGCAGACAAGGTCGGCGGAAGGTAATCAACCAACGGCTAGTCCTGCAGACAAGGTCGGCGGAAGGTAATCAACCAACGGCTAGTCCTGCAGACAAGGTCGGCGGAAGGTAATCAACCAACGGCTAGTCCTGCAGACAAGGTCGGCGGAAGGTAATCAACCAACGGCTAGTCCTGCAGACAAGGTCGGCGGAAGGTAATCAACCAACGGCTAGTCCTGCAGACAAGGTCGGCGGAAGGTAATCAACCAACGGCTAGTCCTGCAGACAAGGTCGGCGGAAGGTAATCAACCAACGGCTAGTCCTGCAGACAAGGTCGGCGGAAGGTAATCAACCAACGGCTAGTCCTGCAGACAAGGTCGGCGGAAGGTAATCAACCAACGGCTAGTCCTGCAGACAAGGTCGGCGGAAGGTAATCAACCAACGGCTAGTCCTGCAAACAAGGTCGGCGGAAGGTAATCAACCAACGGTTAGTCCTGCAGACAAGGTCGGCGGAAGGTAATCAACCAACGGCTAGTCCTGCAGACAAGGTTGGCGGAAGGTAATCAACCAACGGCTAGTCCTGCAGACAAGGTCGGCGGAAGGTAATCAACCAACGGCTAGTCCTGCAGACAAGGTCGGCGGAAGGTAATCAACCAACGGCTAGTCCTGCAGACCATGTTGGCGGAAGGTAATCAACCAACGGCTAGTCCTGCAGACAAGGTTGGCGGAAGGTAATCAACCAACGGTTAGTCCTGCAGACAAGGTCGGCGGAAGGTAATCAACCAACGGCTAGTCCTGCAGACAAGGTTGGCGGAAGGTAATCAACCAACGGCTAGTCCTGCAGACAAGGTCGGCGGAAGGTAATCAACCAACGGCTAGTCCTGCAGACAAGGTCGGCGGAAGGTAATCAACCAACGGCTAGTCCTGCAGACAAGGTCGGCGGAAGGTAATCAACCAACGGCTAGTCCTGCAGACAAGGTCGGCGGAAGGTAATCAACCAACGGCTAGTCCTGCAGACAAGGTCGGCGGAAGGTAATCAACCAACGGCTAGTCCTGCAGACCATGTTGGCGGAAGGTAATCAACCAACGGCTAGTCCTGCAGACAAGGTCGGCGGAAGGTAATCAACCAACGGCTAGTCCTGCAGACAAGGTCGGCGGAAGGTAATCAACCAACGGTTAGTCATGGAGACAAGGTCGGCGGAAGGTAATCAACCAACGGCTAGTCCTGCAGACAAGGTCGGCGGAAGGTAATCAACAAACGGCTAGTCCTGCAGACAAGGTTGGCGGAAGGTAATCAACCAACGGCTAGCCATGCAGACAAGGTCGGCGGAAGGTAATCAACCAACGGCTAGTCCTGCAGACAAGGTCGGCGGAAGGTAATCAACCAACGGCTAGTCCTGCAGACCATGTTGGCGGAAGGTAATCAACCAACGGCTAGTCCTGCAGACAAGGTCGGCGGAAGGTAATCAACCAACGGCTAGCCATGCAGACAAGGTCGGCGGAAGGTAATCAACCAACGGCTAGTCCTGCAGACAAGGTCGGCGGAAGGTAATCAACCAACGGCGTCCCACTGCGATGCCACATGAAGGAAGGAACTGCAAATATTTATAATGGTTGTTTGTGTAGAAAAAAGTTAACAAAGATGAAAGTCCAGATCATTTGAATTTTGAAAGACATTCAAAATACATTCTAGAAAGAATCCTTAATGTTAATTATTTTATTTTCATTTATATAATTTGGAAATGTTATTGTAACTAAAAAAAGTATTTCATATTCATAAGAATTTATTTACGTTTATTCAGATAAAAGGAACACCAAGGGAAGATGAGTTCGGGTTTGTGAATTTCATGATGGAAAAATTAGGGTATTTGATTTCTCGAAGGAACGCAAAAACCGCGCCGAGGGGCAGCAGAAAAAAGCGAAATTTATCGAGACGTTTAGAGGAATTCGAGGATAAAGTCGGGAAACTAGTCGACGCGTGAGTTACTTATGATTTAGGTAAAACGCCTACGTCATAGTTCATAAAATAGCACCTTATAGGGTTCTGCATGATAAAACGGGGGCCGTAAAAGCTTTAAAATGCTAATTATGAACAATGGCGAATCTAATTTTATTTATTTGTGGGGAATTATTAGTAGTTATGCAGTCAAACTTTCTAGAACAACCTAATAATGACGCGGTGACATACTGGAAATACTGTACATAGTAAAATGTATGGCGTAGGGTCATACTGTTAAATAATGTCGCACTGCGATATATAGCTGGAAAATATGGCGCCCTGGCGATTTGATAGTGCGAAATTAATTCCCCACAAATAAATAAAATTAATTTTTAATTACAGGATAGAACGAGTTCAGGGTAACCAATCAGATAAGTTTACCATCACTGTACCCTCGCCATCCCAATTCGATGTGGAGGATCCAAAATCCGCCGTGACCCACAACAACATTCACCCGCACTACTGAAACACACCCAACTGAGTGCTAAAGATATAACAAACCCGGTCAATATTACCTTACAAACCTATGAAACCGCAGACAAACTGACACTGACATCATATCAACATGAAATTGAGATTTCTTTCTTGCGCTGTTATTTCTGAATGTTTATGTTTTAATTATTGTATTTGATTTTTGTGAATAAATATAATCTACGTTTTCGTCTAAACTTCGCATAAAAATCCGTATCGTTTTTTATTGTAGGCGTAGGGCCCACATATCTTTATGGGCTATAATGTAGTAGGCATTCCTTTGGGGGCCCATGTGAAGAATACCAGACTCTCTGCAGTTATATTTCACTTTGCAGTTACCCCCATGTGAAGAATACCAGGTTTTCACCAAAAACACAGGTTACAGAAGGGCTGAATTTAACTAAAACAATAAACGAATTAGTATATGTACAGGTTATAAGACAGAAATAAGCGCCAAAAATATTTAATAAAGATAAATTAAAAAAATGAAATGAAAAGTGAAATCCTGGTATTCTTCACATGGGCGCCTTTGGGATTATACATTTATAGGAAGGGATCTAGGGGTCACACAACATATTTGTGGAAGGATTTACTGTGGAAGATCACCCATGTTGGTGAACAGGCATTCCTTTGGGAAACATAATGGAAGGGTTTACGTGGAAGATCACCCATGGTGGTGAACAGGCATTCATTTAGGAAACAGAGTGGAAGGGTTTACTGTGGAAGATCACCCATGGTGGTGAACAGGCATTCCTTTAGGAAACAGAGTGGAAGGGTTTACTGTGGAAGACACCCAAGGTGGTGAACAGGCATTCCTTTAGGAAACAGAGTGGAAGGGTTTACTGTGGAAGATCACCCATGGTGGTGAACAGGCATTCCTTTGGGAAACAGAGTGGAAGGGTTTACTGTGGAAGATCACCCATGGTGGTGAACAGGCATTCCTTTGGGAAACAGAGTGGAAGGGTTTACTGCGGAAGATCGCCCATGTTGGTGAACAGGCATTCCTTTAGGAAACATAATGGAAGGATTTACTGTGGAAGATCAGCCATGGTGGTGGACAGGCATTCCTTTAGGAAATAGAGTGGAAGGGTTTACTGTGGAAAATCACCCATGGTGGTGAACAGGCATTCCTTTGGGAAACAGAGTGGAAGGGTTTACTGCGGAAGATCGCCCATGTTGGTGAACAGGCATTCCTTTAGGAAACAGAGTGGAAGGGTTTACTGTGGAAGACACCCAAGGTGGTGAACAGGCATTCCTTTAGGAAACAGAGTGGAAGGGTTTACTGTGGAAGATCACCCATGGTGGTGAACAGGCATTCCTTTGGGAAACAGAGTGGAAGGGTTTACTGTGGAAGATCACCCATGGTGGTGAACAGGCATTCCTTTGGGAAACAGAGTGGAAGGGTTTACTGCGGAAGATCGCCCATGTTGGTGAACAGGCATTCCTTTAGG
This sequence comes from Nemertoderma westbladi, assembly GCA_032718475.1. Lineage (NCBI taxonomy): Eukaryota > Metazoa > Xenacoelomorpha > Nemertodermatida > Nemertodermatidae > Nemertoderma > Nemertoderma westbladi. The sequence continues at coordinate 28,093 of JAUCBJ010009124.1, read as the reverse complement.
AAACATAATGGAAGGATTTACTGTGGAAGATCAGCCATGGTGGTGGACAGGCATTCCTTTAGGAAATAGAGTGGAAGGGTTTACTGTGGAAAATCACCCATGGTGGTGAACAGGCATTCCTTTGGGAAACAGAGTGGAAGGGTTTACTGCGGAAGATCGCCCATGTTGGTGAACAGGCATTCCTTTGGGAAACAGAGTGGAAGGGTTTACTGTGGAAGATCACCCATGGTGGTGAACAGGCATTCCTTTGGGAAACAGAGTGGAAGGGTTTACTGCGGAAGATCGCCCATGTTGGTGAACAGGCATTCCTTTAGGAAACATAATGGAAGGATTTACTGTGGAAGATCAGCCATGGTGGTGGACAGGCATTCCTTTGGGAAACAGAGTGGAAGGGTTTACTGTGGAAGATCACCCATGGTGGTGAACAGGCATTCCTTTGGGAAACAGAGTGGAAGGGTTTACTGCGGAAGATCGCCCATGTTGGTGAACAGGCATTCCTTTAGGAAACATAATGGAAGGATTTACTGTGGAAGATCAGCCATGGTGGTGGACAGGCATTCCTTTGGGAAACAGAGTGGAAGGGTTTACTGTGGAAGATCACCCATGGTGGTGAACAGGCATTCCTTTGGGAAACAGAGTGGAAGGGTTTACTGCGGAAGATCGCCCATGTTGGTGAACAGGCATTCCTTTAGGAAACATAATGGAAGGATTTACTGTGGAAGACACCCAAGGTGGTGAACAGGCATTCCTTTAGGAAACAGAGTGGAAGGGTTTACTGTGGAAGATCACCCATGGTGGTGAACAGGCATTCCTTTGGGAAACAGAGTGGAAGGGTTTACTGTGGAAGATCACCCATGGTGGTGAACAGGCATTCCTTTGGGAAACAGAGTGGAAGGGTTTACTGCGGAAGATCGCCCATGTTGGTGAACAGGCATTCCTTTAGGAAACATAATGGAAGGATTTACTGTGGAAGATCAGCCATGGTGGTGGACAGGCATTCCTTTAGGAAATAGAGTGGAAGGGTTTACTGTGGAAAATCACCCATGGTGGTGAACAGGCATTCCTTTGGGAAACAGAGTGGAAGGGTTTACTGCGGAAGATCGCCCATGTTGGTGAACAGGCATTCCTTTGGGAAACAGAGTGGAAGGGTTTACTGTGGAAGATCACCCATGGTGGTGAACAGGCATTCCTTTGGGAAACAGAGTGGAAGGGTTTACTGCGGAAGATCGCCCATGTTGGTGAACAGGCATTCCTTTAGGAAACATAATGGAAGGATTTACTGTGGAAGATCAGCCATGGTGGTGGACAGGCATTCCTTTGGGAAACAGAGTGGAAGGGTTTACTGTGGAAGATCACCCATGGTGGTGAACAGGCATTCCTTTGGGAAACAGAGTGGAAGGGTTTACTGCGGAAGATCGCCCATGTTGGTGAACAGGCATTCCTTTAGGAAACATAATGGAAGGATTTACTGTGGAAGATCAGCCATGGTGGTGGACAGGCATTCCTTTGGGAAACAGAGTGGAAGGGTTTACTGTGGAAGATCACCCATGGTGGTGAACAGGCATTCCTTTGGGAAACAGAGTGGAAGGGTTTACTGCGGAAGATCGCCCATGTTGGTGAACAGGCATTCCTTTAGGAAACATAATGGAAGGATTTACTGTGGAAAATCACCCATGGTGGTGAACAGGCATTCCTTTAGGAAACAGAGTGGAAGGGTTTACTGTGGAAGATCACCCATGGTGGTGAACAGGCATTCCTTTAGGAAACAGCAGATTGGAAGGGTTTAATGTGGAAGATGACCCATGGTGGTGAACACGCATTCCTTTGGGAAACAGAGTGGAAGGGTTTACTGTGGAAGATCACCCATGGTGGTGAACAGGCATTCCTTTAGGAAACAGCAGATTGGAAGGGTTTAATGTGGAAGATGACCCATGGTGGTGAACACGCATTCCTTTGGGAAACAGAGTGGAAGGGTTTACTGAGGAAGATCACCCATGGTGGTGAACAGGCATTCCTTTAGGAAACAGAGTGGAAGGGTTTACGTGGAAAATCACCCATGGTGGTTAACACGCATTCATTTGGGAAACAGAGTGGAAGGGTTTACGTGGAAGATCACCCATGGCAGTGAACAGGGATTCCTTTAGGAAACAGAGTGGAAGGGTTTACTGTGGAAGATCACCCATGGTGGTGAACAGGCATTCCTTTAAGCAACAGGGTGGAAGGGTTTACTGTGGAAGATCAGCCATGGTGGTGGACAGGCATTCCTTTGGGAAACAGAGTGGAAGGGTTTACTGTGGAAGATCACCCATGGTGGTGAACAGGCATTCCTTTGGGAAACAGAGTGGAAGGGTTTACGTGGAAGATCACCCATGGTAATGAACAGGGATTCCTTTAGGAAACAGAGTGGAAGGGTTTACTGTGGAAGATCACCCATGGTGGTGAACAGGCATTCCTTTGGGAAACAGAGTGGAAGGAAGGGTTTACTGTGGAAAATCACCCATGGTGGTGAACAGGCATTCCTTTGGGAAACAGAGTGGAAGGGTTTACTGTGGAAGATCACCCATTGTGTTGAACAGGCATTCCTCTAGGAAACAGAGTGGAAGGGTTTACTGTGGAAGATCACCCATGGTGGTGAACAGGCATTCCTTTGGGAAACAGAGTGGAAGGGTTTACGTGGAAAATCACCCATGGTGGTTAACACGCATTCCTTTGCGAAACAGAGTGGAAGGAAGGGTTTACTGTGGAAAATCACCCATGGTGGTGAACAGGCATTCCTTTGGGAAACAGAGTGGAAGGGTTTACTGTGGAAGATCACCCATTGTGTTGAACAGGCATTCCTCTAGGAAACAGAGTGGAAGGGTTTACGTGGAAAATCACCCATGGTGGTTAACAGGCATTCCTTTGGGAAACAGAGTGGAAGGGTTTACGTGGAAAATCACCCATTGTGTTGAACAGGCATTCCTCTAGGAAACAGAGTGGAAGGGTTTACGTGGAAAATCACCCATGGTGGTTAACACGCATTCCTTTGGGAAACAGAGTGGAAGGGTTTACGTGGAAGATCACCCATGGTAATGAACAGGGATTCCTTTAGGAAACAGAGTGGAAGGGTTTACTGTGGAAGATCACCCATTGTGTTGAACAGGCATTCCTCTAGGAAACAGAGTGGAAGGGTTTACGTGGAAAATCACCCATGGTGGTTAACACGCATTCCTTTGGGAAACAGAGTGGAAGGGTTTACGTGGAAGATCACCCATGGTAATGAACAGGGATTCCTTTAGGAAACAGAGTGGAAGGGTTTACTGTGGAAGATCACCCATGGTGGTGAACAGGCATTCCTTTAGGAAACATAATGGAAGGATTTACTGTGGAAGATCAGCCATGGTGGTGGACAGGCATTCCTTTGGGAAACAGAGTGGAAGGGTTTACTGTGGAAGATCACCCATGGTGGTGAACAGGCATTCCTTTGGGAAACAGAGTGGAAGGGTTTACTGCGGAAGATCGCCCATGTTGGTGAACAGGCATTCCTTTAGGAAACATAATGGAAGGATTTACTGTGGAAGATCACCCATGGTAGTGAACAGGCATTCCTTTAGGAAACAGAGTGGAAGGGTTTACTGTGGAAGATCACCCATGGTGGTGAACAGGCATTCCTTTGGGAAACAGAGTGGAAGGGTTTACTGTGGAAGATCACCCATTGTATTGAACAGGCATTCCTCTAGGAAACAGAGTGGAAGGGTTTACTGTGGAAGATCACCCATGGTGGTGAACAGGCATTCCTTTAGAAAACAGAGTGGAAGAGTTTACTATGGAAGATCATCCATGGTGGTGAACAGGCATTCCTTTAGGAAACAGAGTGGAAGGGTTTACTATGGAAGATCACCCATGGTGGTGAACAGGCATTCCTTTATGAAACAGCAGAGTGGAAGGGTTTACTGTGGAAGATGACCCATGGTGGTGAACACGCATTCCTTTGGGAAACAGAGTGGAAGGGTTTACTGTGGAAGATCACCCATGGTGGTGAACAGGGATTCCTTTAGGAAACAGAGTGGAAGGGTTTACTGTGGAAGATCACCCATGGTAGTGAACAGGCATTCCTTTGGAAAAGAGAGTGGAAGGGTTTACTATGGAAGATCACTCGTGGTGGCGAACAGGCATTCCTTTAGGAAACAGAGCGGAAGGGTTTACTGTGGAAGATCACCCATGGTAGTGAACAGGCATTCCTTTGGAAAAGAGAGTGGAAGGGTTTACTGTGGAAGATCACCCATGGTGGTGAACAGGCATTCCTTTAGGAAACAGAGCGGAAGGGTTTACTGTGGAAGATCACCCATGTGGTGAACAGGCATTCCTTTAGGAAACAGAGTGGAAGAGTTTACTGTGGAAGATCACCCATGTGGTGAACAGGCATTCAAATAGGCATTCAAATAGCCAAATCAAATCGGATCAAATCAAAGCGGACATTCTATTACATATTAATAACAGACAGTGCTGAAATTAATTTTGTAAAATAACGGTATTAATGCTTGAAAAATACGACACTCGCTCGATATCGCTGATTTCGAAAAAACAAAGTCCATTAAAATTTCGTAATTTTAGTTTTTAATTCAAATTTAATTCAGTAATACATCCTTAATAATAATAAAAAATTAATTTAATTCAGTAATACATCCTTAATAATAATAAAAAATACATTTAATTTAATTTAATGAAATCAGATGAGATGAGATAAAAATGGAATTGAGCAATTTTTTATTTATGAAAAAATGTATGTCCCAAATAACAGACATTAATCGCTACGCTGATAAACAAATGACATTATCAGGTTTATTTCGGCGTTAGAAATAATTATTCGCTCGTCCAATTCACGGAAACATGGTTAGTCTTGTTCGTTCAGGTGGGAAACATTATCATCAATACGACGAATGTATTCTATTGATTTTAATGATATGATAATCTATTTTAGGTATATCGGTACCGTAGCATTAAAATTCTACATAGAATACAGTTGGTCGATAGCCTTACATTTAGATTAAAGCGATTGTTACGGTAATAAACAGCGGGCCAACTCATCTGAAACCGTGAAATTCTTTCTGCCTCTGTCAGTTGACATGGCAGTCGCATGGTAAGATTTGTTTCACTTTTTTTTATAATTAAATAGCGCCAGATTTTTATGGAAAATGAAAATTCTCAATTAGCTGAGTTAGTAAGTTTTTCGGTTTTCGGTTTTTCTACTTGATACACATACGACCCTTTATTTGCCTTTATATTGCCTGTATTTGTATGCGGTATAATTATAATAATGAGTGTTTGAGATCGAATTGTAATAAATTATGTTTACGATTACAGAACATAAATTAAACAAAAGGGGTTACCCCCCAACACAAGTTAGAATTAATTAGCTTAGAAAATAACAATAATAGTAAATAATGTATAAAAAAAACATTAATTTTCAATCAATTCGAAGACTGACTTGATAAACTCATTGCACTACTTTAATTGCACGCACTAGGCATTGCACCCAATATAACTTTAGAAAATGTGCAACTTTTAACGAACAAATAATTACTTAACATAATTACTTTTTAACAAACATTCAAATAATTTATATACATTTAACATAATTAATTATTATACTTATAAGCACTTAAAATCAATTAATAACTTTATAAACAAAACAGAATTCAATACAAAAAGAAACTTTAAAAGCAAGAAAAACAAAATAATGTTCGAAACAATTTAAATTACTAAGAGGAAACGGTTTTATTCTATAAACCCAACACATTCCTCAACCAGTTAAACAGCTGGAAGATGACCTGTTTCTATAGCAACAACCACGGCTCGCACCGGCTAGGATAAATACTGATCGTAACTGCCAACGTATTCCAATGCCGCTTTATAACACAACGCGTATTGGTCCTGCAAATTTACAAATATATCTGGTTAATAATTAAAGGATTATAAACACAAAAACTATCAAAGTATATTTTGTATTATAATTAGTATACCAACCTACCCTCGGTTTGTACCAACCTACCTCGGTTTGTACCAACCTACCTCGGTTTGTAACAACCTACCTCGGTTTGTACCAACCTACCTCGGTTTGTAACAACCTACCTCAGTTTGTACCAACCTACACGGTTTGTACCAACCTACCTCGGTTTGTACCAACCTACCTCAGTTTGTACCAACCTACCTCAGTTTGTAACAACCTACCTCGGTTTGTACCAACCTACCTCGGTTTGTAACAACCTACCTCAGTTTGTACCAACCTACACGGTTTGTACCAACCTACCTCAGTTTGAAACAACCTACCTCGGTTTGTACCAACCTACCTCAGTTTGTACCAACCTACCTCAGTTTGTACCAACCTACCCCAGTTTATACCAACCTACCTCGGTTTGTACAAACCTACCTCGGTTTGTACCAACCTACCTCGGTTTGTACCAACCTAAACGGTTTGTACCAACCTACACGGTTTGTACCAACCTACCTCGGTTTGTACCAACCTACCTCGGTTTGTACCAACCTACACGGTTTGTACCAACCTACCTCGGTTTGTACCAACCTACCTCGGTTTATACCAACCTACCCCAGTTTGTACCAACCTACCTCGGTTTGTACCAACCTACCTCGGTTTATACCAACCTACCTCGGTTTGTACCAACCTACCTCAGTTTGTACCAACCTACCCCAGTTTATACCAACCTACCTCGGTTTGTACAAACCTACCTCGGTTTGTACCAACCTACCTCGGTTTGTACCAACCTAAACGGTTTGTACCAACCTACACGGTTTGTACCAACCTACCTCGGTTTGTACCAACCTACCTCGGTTTGTACCAACCTACACGGTTTGTACCAACCTACCTCGGTTTGTACCAACCTACCTCGGTTTATACCAACCTACCCCAGTTTGTACCAACCTACCTCGGTTTGTACCAACCTACCTCGGTTTATACCAACCTACCTCGGTTTGTACCAGCCTACCTCGGTTTGTACCAACCTACCTCGGTTTGTACCAACCTACCTCGGTTTGTAACAACCTACCTCGGTTTGTACCAACCTACCTCGGTTTGTAACAACCTACCTCAGTTTGTACCAACCTACACGGTTTGTACCAACCTACCTCAGTTTGAAACAACCTACCTCGGTTTGTACCAACCTACCTCAGTTTGTACCAACCTACCTCAGTTTGTACCAACCTACCCCAGTTTATACCAACCTACCTCGGTTTGTACAAACCTACCTCGGTTTGTACCAACCTACCTCGGTTTGTACCAACCTAAACGGTTTGTACCAACCTACACGGTTTGTACCAACCTACCTCGGTTTGTACCAACCTACCTCGGTTTGTACCAACCTACACGGTTTGTACCAACCTACCTCGGTTTGTACCAACCTACCTCGGTTTATACCAACCTACCCCAGTTTGTACCAACCTACCTCGGTTTGTACCAACCTACCTCGGTTTATACCAACCTACCTCGGTTTGTACCAGCCTACCTCGGTTTGTACCAACCTACCTCAGTTTGTACCAACCTACCTCGGTTTGTACCAACCTACACGGTTTGTACCAACCTACCTCGGTTTGTACCAACCTACACGGTTTGTACCAACCTACCTCGGTTTGTACCAACCTACCTCGGTTTGTACCAACCTACCCCAGTTTGTACCAACCTACCTCGGTTTGTACCAACCTACCTCGGTTTATACCAACCTACTCGGTTTGTAACAACCTACTCGGTTTGTAACAACCTACTCGGTTTGTAACAACCTACCTCGGTTTGTAACAACCTACCTCGGTTTGTACCAACCTACCTCGGTTTGTACCAGCCTACCTCGGTTTGTACCAACCTACCTCCGTTTGTATCAACCTACCTCGGTTTATACCAACCTACCTCAGTTTGTACCAACCTACCTCAGTTTGTACCAACCTACCTCGGTTTGTACCAACCTACCCCAGTTTGTACCAACCTACCTCGGTTTGTACCAACCTACCTCGGTTTGTAACAACCTACTCGGTTTGTAACAACCTAACTCGGTTTGTACCAACCTACCTCGGTTTGTACCAACCTACCTTAGTTTGTACCAACCTATCTCGGTTTGTACCAACCTACCTCGGTTTGTACCAACCTACCCCAGTTTGTACCAACCTACAATCAGTTTGTACCAACCTACCTCGGTTTGTACCAACCTACACGGTTTGTACCAACCTACCTCGGTTTGTACCAACCTACCTCGGTTTGTACAAACCTACCTCAGTTTGTACAAACCTATCTCGGTTTGTACCAACCTACCTCGGTTTGTACCAACCTACCCCAGTTTGTACCAACCTACCTCGGTTTGTACAAACCTACCTCAGTTTGTACCAACCTACCTCAGTTTGTACCAACCTACCTCGGTTTGTACCAACCTACCCCAGTTTGTACCAACCTACCTCGGTTTGTACCAACCTACCTCGGTTTGTAACAACCTACTCGGTTTGTAACAACCTAACTCGGTTTGTACCAACCTACCTCGGTTTGTACCAACCTACCTTAGTTTGTACCAACCTATCTCGGTTTGTACCAACCTACCTCGGTTTGTACCAACCTACCCCAGTTTGTACCAACCTACAATCAGTTTGTACCAACCTACCTCGGTTTGTACCAACCTACACGGTTTGTACCAACCTACCTCGGTTTGTACCAACCTACCTCGGTTTGTACAAACCTACCTCAGTTTGTACCAACCTACCTCGGTTTGTACCAACCTACTCGGTTTGTAACAACCTACCTCGGTTTGTACAAACCTACCCCAGTTTGTACCAACCTACCTCGGTTTGTACCAACCTACAATCAGTTTGTACCAACCTACACCAGTTTGTACCAACCTACCTCGGTTTGTACAAACCTACCTCGGTTTGTACCAACCTACTCGGTTTGTAACAACCTACCTCGGTTTGTACCAACCTACCTCGGTTTGTACCAACCTACCTCGGTTTGTACCAACCTACCTCGGTTTGTACCAAACTACCTCGGTTTGTACTAACCTACCTCGGGTTGTACCAACCTACCTCGGTTTGTACCAACCTACCTCGGTTTGTACCAACCTACCTCGGTTTGTACCAACCTACCCCAGTTTGTACCAACCTACCTCGGTTTGTACCAACCTACCTCGGTTTGTACCAACCTACCTCGGTTTGTACCAACCTACCTCGGTTTGTACCAACCTACCTCGGTTTGTACCAACCTACCCCAGATTGTACCAACCTACCTCGGTTTGTAACAACCTACTCGGTTTGTACCAACCTACCTCGGTTTGTACCAACCTACCCCAGTTTGTACCAACCTACCCCAGTTTGTACCAACCTACCTCGGTTTGTACCAACCTACCTCGGTTTGTACCAACCTACCTCGGTTTGTACTAACCTACCTCGGGTTGTACCAACCTACCTCGGTTTGTACCAACCTACCTCGGTTTGTACCAACCTACCTCGGTTTGTACCAACCTACCTCGGTTTGTACCAACCTACCTCGGTTTGTACCAACCTAACCCAGATTGTACCAACCTACCTCGGTTTGTAACAACCTACTCGGTTTGTACCAACCTACCTCGGTTTGTACCAACCTACCCCAGTTTGAACCAACCTACCCCAGTTTGTACCAACCTACCTCGGTTTGTACCAACCTACCTCGGTTTGTACCAACCTACCTCGGTTTGTACTAACCTACCTCGGGTTGTACCAACCTACCTCGGTTTGTACCAACCTACCTCGGTTTGTACCAACCTACCCCAGTTTGTACCAACCTACCTCGGTTTGTACCAACCTACCTCGGTTTGTACCAACCTACCTCGGTTTGTACCAACCTACCTCGGTTTGTACCAACCTACCTCGGTTTGTACCAACCTACCTCGGTTTGTACCAACCTACCTCGGTTTGTACCAACCTACCCCAGTTTGTACCAACCTACAATCAGTTTGTACCAACCTACCTCGGTTTGTACCAACCTACACGGTTTGTACCAACCTACCTCGGTTTGTACCAACCTACCCCAGTTTGTACCAACCTACCTCGGTTTGTACAAACCTACCTCGGTTTGTACCAACCTACTCGGTTTGTAACAACCTACCTCGGTTTGTACAAACCTACCCCAGTTTGTACCAACCTACCTCGGTTTGTACCAACCTACAATCAGTTTGTACCAACCTATCCCAGTTTGTACCAACCTACCTCGGTTTGTACCAACCTACCTCGGTTTGTACCAACCTACACGGTTTGTACCAACCTACCTCGGTTTGTAACAACCTACCTCGGTTTGTACCAACCTACCTCGGTTTGTACAAACCTACCTCGGTTTGTACCAACCTACCTCAGTTTGTAACAACCTACCTCGGTTTGTACCAACCTACCTCAGTTTGTAACAACCTACCTCGGTTTGTACCAACCTACCCCAGTTTATACCAACCTACCTCGGTTTGTACCAACCTACCCCAGTTTATACCAACCTACCTCGGTTTGTACCAACCTACCTCGGTTTGTACCAACGTACCTCGGTGTGTACCAACCTACCTCGGTTAGTAACAACCTACCTCGGTTTGTACCAACCTACCTCCGTTTGTACCAACCTACACGGTTTGTACCAACCTACCTCGGTTTGTACCAACCTACCTCGGTTTGTACCAACCTACCCCAGTTTGTACCAACCTACCTCGGTTTGTACCAACCTACCTCGGTTTATACCAACCTACCTCGGTTTGTACCAGCCTACCTCGGTTTGTACCAACCTACCTCAGTTTGTACCAACCTACCTCGGTTTGTACCAACCTACACGGTTTGTACCAACCTACCTCGGTTTGTACCAACCTACACGGTTTGTACCAACCTACCTCGGTTTGTACCAACCTACCTCGGTTTGTACCAACCTACCCCAGTTTGTACCAACCTACCTCGGTTTGTACCAACCTACCTCGGTTTATACCAACCTACCTCGGTTTGTACCAACCTACCTCGGTTTGTACTAACCTACTCGGTTTGTAACAACCTACTCGGTTTGTAACAACCTACCTCGGTTTGTACCAACCTACTCGGTTTGTAACAACCTACCTCGGTTTGTACAAATCTACCCCAGTTTGTACCAACCTACCTCGGTTTGTACCAACCTACAATCAGTTTGTACCAACCTACCCCAGTTTGTACCAACCTACCTCGGTTTGTACAAACCTACCTCGGTTTGTACCAACCTACTCGGTTTGTAACAACCTACCTCGGTTTGTACCAACCTACCTCGGTTTGTACCAACCTACCTCGGTTTGTACCAACCTACCTCGGTTTGTACCAAACTACCTCGGTTTGTACTAACCTACCTCGGGTTGTACCAACCTACCTCGGTTTGTACCAACCTACCTCGGTTTGTACCAACCTACCTCGGTTTGTACCAACCTACCCCAGTTTGTACCAACCTACCTCGGTTTGTACCAACCTACCTCGGTTTGTACCAACCTACCTCGGTTTGTACCAACCTACCTCGGTTTGTACCAACCTACCTCGGTTTGTACCAACCTACCCCAGATTGTACCAACCTACCTCGGTTTGTAACAACCTACTCGGTTTGTACCAACCTACCTCGGTTTGTACCAACCTACCCCAGTTTGTACCAACCTACCTCGGTTTGTAACAACCTACCTCGGTTTGTACCAACCTACCTCGGTTTGTAACAACCTACTCGGTTTGTACCAACCTACCTCGGTTTGTACCAACCTACCCCAGTTTGTACCAACCTACCTCGGTTTGTAACAACCTACCTCGGTTTGTACCAACCTACCTCGGTTTGTACCAACCTACCTCGGTTTGTACCAACCTACCTCGGTTTGTACCAACCTACCTCGGTTTGAACTAACCTACCTCGGGTTGTACCAACCTACCTCGGTTTGTACCAACCTACCTCGGTTTGTACCAACCTACCCCAGTTTGTACCAACCTACCTCGGTTTGTACCAACCTACCTCGGTTTGTACCAACCTACCTCGGTTTGTACCAACCTACCTCGGTTTGTACCAACCTACCTCGGTTTGTACCAACCTACCTCGGTTTGTACCAACCTACCCCAGTTTGTACCAACCTACAATCAGTTTGTACCAACCTACCTCGGTTTGTACCAACCTACCTCGGTTTGTACCAACCTACCCCAGTTTGTACCAACCTACCTCAGTTTGTACCAACCTACCTCGGTTTGTACCAACCTACCGCAGTTTGTACCAACCTACCTCGGTTTGTACCAACCTACCTCGGTTTTTACCAACCTACTCGGTTTGTAACAACCTACCTCGGTTTGTACCAACCTACTCGGTTTGTAACAACCTACCTCGGTTTGTACAAACCTACCCCAGTTTGTACCAACCTACCTCGGTTTGTACCAACCTACAATCAGTTTGTACCAACCTACCCCAGTTTGTACCAACCTACCTCGGTTTGTACAAACCTACCTCGGTTTGTACCAACCTACTCGGTTTGTACAAACCTACCCCAGTTTGTACCAACCTACCTCGGTTTGTACCAACCTACCTCGGTTTGTACCAACCTACCTCGGTTTGTACCAACCTACCTCGGTTTGTACCAACCTACCCCAGATTGTACCAACCTACCTCGGTTTGTAACAACCTACTCGGTTTGTACCAACCTACCTCGGTTTGTACCAACCTACCCCAGTTTGTACCAACCTACCTCGGTTTGTAACAACCTACCTCGGTTTGTACCAACCTACCTCGGTTTGTAACAACCTACTCGGTTTGTACCAACCTACCTCGGTTTGTACCAACCTACCCCAGTTTGTACCAACCTACCTCGGTTTGTAACAACCTACCTCGGTTTGTACCAACCTACCTCGGTTTGTACCAACCTACCTCGGTTTGAACTAACCTACCTCGGGTTGTACCAACCTACCTCGGTTTGTACCAACCTACCTCGGTTTGTACCAACCTACCCCAGTTTGTACCAACCTACCTCGGTTTGTACCAACCTACCTCGGTTTGTACCAACCTACCTCGGTTTGTACCAACCTACCTCGGTTTGTACCAACCTACCTCGGTTTGTACCAACCTACCTCGGTTTGTACCAACCTACCCCAGTTTGTACCAACCTACAATCAGTTTGTACCAACCTACCTCGGTTTGTACCAACCTACACGGTTTGTACCAACCTACCTCGGTTTGTACCAACCTACCCCAGTTTGTACCAACCTACCTCGGTTTATACCAACCTACTCGGTTTGTAACAACCTACCTCGGTTTGTACCAACCTACTCGGTTTGTAACAACCTACCTCGGTTTGTACCAACCTACTCGGTTTGTAACAACCTACCTCGGTTTGTACCAACCTACTCGGTTTGTAACAACCTACCTCGGTTTGTACCAACCTACCTCGGTTTGTACAAACCTACCTCGGTTTGTACCAACCTACTCGGTTTGTAACAACCTACCTCGGTTTGTACAAACCTACCTCGGTTTGTACCAACCTACCCCAGTTTGTACCAACCTACAATCAGTTTGTACCAACCTACCTCGGTTTGTACCAACCTACACGGTTTGTACCAACCTACCTCGGTTTGTACCAACCTACCCCAGTTTGTACCAACCTACCTCGGTTTGTACAAACCTACCCCAGTTTGTACCAACCTACCTCGGTTTGTACCAACCTACAATCAGTTTGTACCAACCTACCCCAGTTTGTACCAACCTACCTCGGTTTGTACCAACCTACCTCGGTTTGTACCAACCTACCCCAGTTTGTACCAACCTACAATCAGTTTGTACCAACCTACCTCGGTTTGTACCAACCTACACGGTTTGTACCAACCTACCTCGGTTTGTACCAACCTACCCCAGTTTGTACCAACCTACCTCAGTTTGTACCAACCTACCTCGGTTTGTACCAACCTACCGCAGTTTGTACCAACCTACCTCGGTTTGTACCAACCTACCTCGGTTTTTACCAACCTACTCGGTTTGTAACAACCTACCTCGGTTTGTACCAACCTACCTCGGTTTGTAACAACCTACCTCGGTTTGTACAAACCTACCCCAGTTTGTACCAACCTACCTCGGTTTGTACCAACCTACAATCAGTTTGTACCAACCTACCCCAGTTTGTACCAACCTACCTCGGTTTGTACAAACCTACCTCGGTTTGTACCAACCTACTCGGTTTGTACAAACCTACCCCAGTTTGTACCAACCTACCTCGGTTTGTACCAACCTACAATCAGTTTGTACCAACCTACCCCAGTTTGTACCAACCTACCTCGGTTTGTACAAACCTACCCCAGTTTGTACCAACCTACCTCGGTTTGTACCAACCTACAATCAGTTTGTACCAACCTACCCCAGTTTGTACCAACCTACCTCGGTTTGTACCAACCTACCTCGGTTTGTACCAACCTACACGGTTTGTACCAACCTACCTCAGTTTGTAACAACCTACCTCGGTTTGTACCAACCTACCTCGGTTTGTACAAACCTACCTCGGTTTGTACCAACCTACCTCAGTTTGTAACAACCTACCTCGGTTTGTACCAACCTATCTCGGTTTGTACCAACCTACCCCAGTTTATACCAACCTACCTCGGTTTGTACCAACCTACCTCGGTTTGTACCAACGTACCTCGGTGTGTACCAACCTACCTCGGTTAGTAACAACCTACCTCGGTTTGTACCAACCTACCTCCGTTTGTACCAACCTACACGGTTTGTACCAACCTACCTCGGTTTGTACCAACCTACCCCAGTTTGTACCAACCTACCTCGGTTTGTACCAACCTACCTCGGTTTATACCAACCTACCTCGGTTTGTACCAGCCTACCTCGGTTTGTACCAACCTACCTCAGTTTGTACCAACCTACCTCGGTTTGTACCAACCTACACGGTTTGTACCAACCTACCTCGGTTTGTACCAACCTACACGGTTTGTACCAACCTACCTCGGTTTGTACCAACCTACCTCGGTTTGTACCAACCTACCTCGGTTTGTACCAACCTACCTCGGTTTGTACCAACCTACCTCGGTTTGTACCAACCTACCTCGGTTTGTACCAACCTACCCCAGTTTGTACCAACCTACCTCGGTTTGTAACAACCTATCTCGGTTTGTACTAACCTACAATCAGTTTGTACCAACCTACCCCAGTTTGTACCAACCTACCTCGGTTTGTACCAACCTACTCGGTTTGTAACAACCTACCTCGGTTTGTACCAACCTACCTCGGTTTGTACCAACCTACCCCAGTTTGTACCAACCTACCTCGGTTTGTAACAACCTATCTCGGTTTGTACTAACCTACAATCAGTTTGTACCAACCTACCCCAGTTTGTACCAACCTACCCCAGTTTGTACCAACCTACCTCGGTTTGTACCAACCTACCCCAGTTTGTACTAACCTACAATCAGTTTGTACCAACCTACCTCGGTTTGTACAAACCTACCTCGGTTTGTACCAACTTACCTCGGTTTGTACCAACCTACACGGTTTGTACCAACCTACCTCAGTTTGTAACAACCTACCTCGGTTTGTACCAACCTACCTCGGTTTGTACAAACCTACCTCGGTTTGTACCAACCTACCTCAGTTTGTACCAACCTACCCCAGTTTGTACCAACTTACCCCAGTTTGGCCAACCTACCTCGGTTTGTACCATAGCTGGCCGCTGTGTTCTCAGAAGTTTTACAACTTGGAAGATATCAACTAGACCTTCTAATTGTATTCGCTCTATAATTATACTCAATGCAATAAAAACTCCAGTTCGACCAACCCCGGCGCTGCAATATAAAATGAAAGTAAATATTGGTGAGTCGTTCGATACGGCCTACCACGATGTTATGAATTATATTAAAGAAATTAGTTCCAAATCTTTATCCTGAAGAAAGTTCCTCTTTCTCTAACAGTAGTGCCAATAAAACCAGTTAAATTAAATCAAAACACACAAATTGTGTGGAATATATATTAACTATATTAGATTTAAATAAAGAAACACTGTATTTCACGCCGGCTCGAGTGGGAATATTTCCATGAACGAGTGTAGCGAAGGGAAAATAAGAAACTAGAGCCTGAAAGTGAAACACAGGATCTTTATTTAAATAGAATGATATGTCGTTTTATTTTTATTTTTCGACTTGAAACCGGGGCTGTTCCCATTAGAATAATAGTGAGGGAAAAGTTAAAAAATCGTATCGATTTTGCATATGAACCGGTAGAATTTGGCCACTTTTAGGAAAATCATGACAACAATATTACCTACTCAATTCAGTGAATATATTTACTATAATATACTTCCATGCGTGGTATAATGCAATACCTGCCGGAGTACATGTTATTTTTATAATGACGCATTTATTATTTTTAAACGAAAGTGACATATTACTTGTGTGTAATATTTCAATCAGTTCAATTCCCCAGCTGCAGTTGTGCGGTATACATGACAAATTGTTTCAGTTTCTGGATGTCATACTTTCTGAATTATGCGGCAGTACGGCACAAGTCTGATTACTCCCAAAAAAACCTGTACTATTGACTTTCGTTTATTGTTTTGGTTAGAATAAATGTTACCTGCTCCTTAACCAATTAATAATTTAACAGTATGCTGGTCTCCGATACCTCCCCACCCGATATCCAACCTCATTCTCTAGATGCTGGTCTCCGAGACCTCCACACCCGATACCCAACCTCATTCTCTAGATGCTGGTCTCCGAGACCTCCCCACCCGATACCCAACCTCATTCTCTAGATGCTGGTCTCCGAGACCTCCCCGCCCGATATCCAACCTCATTCTCTAGATGCTGGTCTCCGATACCTCCCCACCCGATATCCAACCTCATTCTCTAGATGCTGGTCTCCGAGACCTCCCCACCCGATACCCAACCTCATTCTCTAGATGCTGGTCTCCGAGACCTCCCCGCCCGATATCCAACCTCATTCTCTAGATGCTGGTCTCCGATACCTCCCCACCCGATATCCAACCTCATTCTCTAGATGCTGGTCTCCGAGACCTCCCCACCCGATACCCAACCTCATTCTCTAGATGCTGGTCTCCGAGACCTCCCCACCCGATATCCAACCTCATTCTCTAGATGCTGGTCTCCGAGACCTCCCCACCCGATATCCAACCTCATTCTCTAGATGCTGGTCTCCGAGACCTCCCCACCCGACATCCAACCTCATTCTCTAGATGCTGGTCTCCGAGACCTCCCCACCCGATACCCAACCACATTCTCTAGATGCTGGTCTCCGAGACCTCCCCACCCGATACCCAACCTCATTCTCTAGATGCTGGTCTCCGAGACCTCCCCACCCGATACCCAACCTCATTCTCTAGATGCTGGTCTCCGAGACCTCCCCACCCGACATCCAACCTCATTCTCTAGATGCTGGTCTCCGAGACCTCCCCACCCGATACCCAACCTCATTCTCTAGATGCTGGTCTCCGAGACCTCCCCACCCGACATCCAACCTCATTCTCTAGATGCTGGTCTCCGAGACCTCCCCACCCGATGCCCAACCTCATTCTCTCTATGCTGGTCTCCGAGACCTCCCCACCCGATACCCAACCACATTCTCTAGATGCTGGTCTCCGAGACCTCCCCACCCGATACCCAACCTCATTCTCTAGATGCTGGTCTCCGAGACCTCCCCACCCGATACCCAACCTCATTCTCTAGATGCTGGTCTCCGAGACCTCCCCACCCGACATCCAACCTCATTCTCTAGATGCTGGTCTCCGAGACCTCCCCACCCGATACCCAACCTCATTCTCTAGATGCTGGTCTCCGAGACCTCCCCACCCGACATCCAACCTCATTCTCTAGATGCTGGTCTCCGAGACCTCCCCACCCGACATCCAACCTCATTCTCTAGATGCTGGTCTCCGAGACCTCCCCACCCGACACCCAACCTCATTCTCTAGATGCTGGTCTCCGAGACCTCCCCACCCGATACCCAACCTCATTCTCTAGATGCTGGTCTCCGAGACCTCCCCACCCGATACCCAACCTCATTCTCTAGATGCTGGTCTCCGAGACCTCCCCACCCGATACCCAACCTCATTCTCTAGATGCTGGTCTCCGAGACCTCCCCACCCGACACCCAACCTCATTCTCTAGATGCTGGTCTCCGAGACCTCCCCACCCGATACCCAACCTCATTCTCTAGATGCTGGTCTCCGAGACCTCCCCACCCGATACCCAACCTCATTCTCTAGATGCTGCTCTCCGAGACCTCCCCACCCGACACCCAACCTCATTCTCTAGATGCTGGTCTCCGAGACCTCCCCACCCGATACCCAACCTCATTCTCTAGATGCTGGTCTCCGAGACCTCCCCACCCGACATCCAACCTCATTCTCTAGATGCTGGTCTCCGAGACCTCCCCACCCGATACCCAACCTCATTCTCTAGATGCTGGTCTCCGAGACCTCCCCACCCGACATCCAACCTCATTCTCTAGATGCTGGTCTCCGAGACCTCCCCACCCGATACCCAACCTCATTCTCTAGATGCTGGTCTCCGAGACCTCCCCACCCGACATCCAACCTCATTCTCCAGATGCTGGTCTCCGAGACCTCCCCACCCGATACCCAACCTCATTCTCTAGATGCTGGTCTCCGAGACCTCCCCACCCGACATCCAACCTCATTCTCTAGATGCTGGTCTCCGAGACCTCCCCACCCGATACCCAACCTCATTCTCTAGATGCTGGTCTCCGAGACCTCCCCACCCGACATCCAACCTCATTCTCTAGATGCTGGTCTCCGAGACCTCCCCACCCGATACCCAACCTCATTCTCTAGATGATGGTCTCCGAGACCTCCCCACCCGATACCCAACCTCATTCTCTAGATGCTGGTCTCCGAGACCTCCCCACCCGACACCCAACCTCATTCTCTAGATGCTGGTCTCCGAGACCTCCCCACCCGATACCCAACCTCATTCTCTAGATGCTGGTCTCCGAGACCTCCCCACCCGATACCCAACCTCATTCTCTAGATGCTGGTCTCCGAGACCTCCCCACCCGATACCCAACCTCATTCTCTAAATGCCGGTCTCCGATACCTCCCCACCCGATACCCAACCTCATTCTCTAGATGCTGGTCTCCGAGACCTCCCCACCCGACATCCAACCTCATTCTCTAGATGCTGGTCTCCGAGACCTCCCCACCCGATACCCAACCTCATTCTCTAGATGCTGGTCTCCGAGACCTCCCCACCCGACATCCAACCTCATTCATTCATTCATTACTTTACCTCGAATGATAAATTTATTTTACCGAAAATAACTTATCTTTTATTGGCGCAATTGTAGGACTAATCCCATCACATGCGTACTTTTTAACCGACTAGTGTATAAATTTAGGAATCGCGTAATTTTTATATATCAGTTCCCAAAATAAATGTATAATTATTGAAATGTATTGTGTTTTATTATATTGTTATTATTAAAATATATTCTTCTGAAAATAACTATTTTTATGGTTCTAAAATGCTTCAAAACATGAAATTACAAACAATCATTCCTCCTCATTTACTTACACACATTACTTAATAAAATATTGAAATATTTCTATACTTTTAACCTTCACTAACCTGCAATGAACTGTAATGGGACCGTCACAACCGAACTGTTCTTTGGTTTTATGAACTTGGTTAATAAAATCTAGAAACTGATCGACCACTTTCGGAACCCCTTGTTCCGGCCAGTCGATATAATGGAACTGTCTAACCGTGCGAGTTTGGCCATCCTGAAACACGTAAAAACAATAACGTGTGTTTGTGGGTCTTGGGAGGGGGGCATAACGTCTCGCGGGCACTAAAGTCTCGCGGGCACTAACGTCTCGCGGGCACTAACGTCTCGCGGGTACTACGTCTCGAGGACACTAACGTCTCGCGGTCACTACGTCTCGAGGACACTAACGTCTCGCGGGCACTAACGTCTCGCTGGCACTACGTCTCGAGGACACTAACGTCTCGCGGGCACTAACGTCTCGCGGGCACTAACGTCTCGCGGGCACTAACGTCTCGCGGGCACTAACGTCTCGAAGACACTAACGTCTCGCGGGCACTACGTCTCGAGGACACTAACGTCTCGCGGTCACTACGTCTCGAGGACACTAACGTCTCGCGGGCACTACGTCTCGAGGACACTAACGTCTCGCGGGCACTAACGTCTCGCTGGCACTACGTCTCGAGGATACTAACGTCTCGCGGGCACTAACGTCTCGCGGGCACTAACGTCTCGAGGACACTAACGTCTCGCGGGCACTAACGTCTCGCTGGCACTAACGTCTCGCGGGCACTACGTCTTGAGGACACTAACGTCTCGCGGACACTAACGTCTCGCGGGCACTAACGTCTCGCGGGCACTAACGTCTCGAGGACACTAACGTCTCGCGGGCACTACGTCTCGAGGACACTAACGTCTCGCGGGCACTAACGTCTCGCTGGCACTAACGTCTCGCGGGCACTACGTCTCGAGGACACTAACGTCTCGCTGGCACTAACGTCTCGCTGGCACTACGTCTCGAGGATACTAACGTCTCGCGGGCACTAACGTCTCGCAGGCACTAACGTCTCGAGGACACTAACGTCTCGCGGGCACTACGTCTCGAGGACACTAACGTCTCGCGGGCACTAACGTCTCGCTGGCACTAACGTCTCGCGGGCACTACGTCTTGAGGACACTAACGTCTCGCGGACACTAACGTCTCGCGGGCACTAACGTCTCGCGGGCACTAACGTCTCGAGGACACTAACGTCTCGCGGGCACTACGTCTCGAGGACACTAACGTCTCGCGGGCACTAACGTCTCGCTGGCACTAACGTCTCGCGGGCACTACGTCTCGAGGACACTAACGTCTCGCTGGCACTAACGTCTCGCGGGCACTACGTCTCGAGGACACTAACGTCTCGCGGGCACTAACGTCTCGCTGGCACTAACATCTCGCGGGCACTAACGTCTCGCGGGCACTAACGTCTCGCGGGCACTACGTCTCGAGGACACTAACGTCTCGCGGGCACTACGTCTCGCGGGCACTAACGTCTCGCGGACACTAACGTCTCGCTGGCACTAACGTCTCGCGGGCACTAACGTCTCGCGGGCAAAACGTCTCGCGGGCACTAACGTCTCGCGGGCACTAAAGTCTCGCGGGCACTAACTTCTCGCGGACACTAACGTCTCGCGGGCACTAACGTCTCGCGGGCAAAACGTCTCGCGGCCACAAACGTCTCGCGGGCACTAAAGTCTCGCGGGCACTAACGTCTCGAGGACACTAACGTCTCGCGGGCACCAACGTCTCGCCGGCACTAACGTCTCATTGGCACTAATGTCAATCTCCTCCAATCTGTTTGTGTGGTTAAATGTAGACATAATGTGTGACGTAATAGGCAGTGAGTTGGGCACCTCAACCACCTCTAACACACGCGCTCGGAGTAGTCTACAATACAAAGAAGATGAGCCAAGCGACTCTATTCCCTTGTAAATAACTTATCAATTATCCTGTCAGAATGAGGTCTATTGTCCTTCTAGCTTTTCGGAACTCATTACCACTGCGACGTTGTCACTCATTACCACTGCGACGTTGTCACTCATTATCACTGCGACGTTGTCACTCATTGTCACTGCGACGTTGTCACTCATTGTCACTGCGACGTTATCACTCATTGTCACTGCGAAGTTGTCACTCATTGTCACTACGACGTTGTCACTCATTGTCACTGCGACGTTGTCACTCATTGTCACTGCGACGTTGTCACTCATTGTCACTGCGACGTTATCACTCATTGTCACTGCGAAGTTGTCACTCATTGTCACTACGACGTTGTCACTCATTGTCACTGCGACGTTGTCACTCATTGTCACTACGACGTTATCACTCATTATCACTGCGACGTTGTCACTCATTGTCACTGCGACGTTGTCACTCATTGTCACTGCGACGTTATCACTCATTGTCACTGCGAAGTTGTCACTCATTACCACTGCGACGTTGTCACTCATTACCACTGCGACGTTGTCACTCATTATCACTGCGACGTTGTCACTCATTGTCACTGCGACGTTGTCACTCATTGTCACTGCGACGTTATCACTCATTGTCACTGCGACGTTATCACTCATTGTCACTACGACGTTGTCACTCATTGTCACTGCGACGTTGTCACTCATTGTCACTACGACGTTATCACTCATTATCACTGCGACGTTGTCACTCATTGTCACTGCGACGTTGTCACTCATTGTCACTGCGACGTTATCACTCATTGTCACTGCGACGTTGTCACTCATTGTCACTACGACGTTATCACTCATTATCACTGCGACGTTGTCACTCATTGTCACTGCGACGTTGTCACTCATTGTCACTGCGACGTTATCACTCATTGTCACTGCGAAGTTGTCACTCATTACCACTGCGACGTTGTCACTCATTACCACTGCGACGTTGTCACTCATTATCACTGCGACGTTGTCACTCATTGTCACTGCGACGTTGTCACTCATTGTCACTGCGACGTTATCACTCATTGTCACTGCGACGTTATCACTCATTGTCACTACGACGTTGTCACTCATTGTAACTGCGACGTTGTCACTCATTGTCACTACGACGTTATCACTCATTATCACTGCGACGTTGTCACTCATTGTCACTGCGACGTTGTCACTCATTGTCACTGCGACGTTATCACTCATTGTCACTGCGACGTTGTCACTCATTGTCACTACGACGTTATCACTCATTATCACTGCGACGTTGTCACTCATTGTCACTGCGACGTTGTCACTCATTGTCACTGCGACGTTATCACTCATTGTCACTGCGAAGTTGTCACTCATTACCACTGCGACGTTGTCACTCATTACCACTGCGACGTTGTCACTCATTATCACTGCGACGTTGTCACTCATTGTCACTGCGACGTTGTCACTCATTGTCACTGCGACGTTATCACTCATTGTCACTGCGACGTTGTCACTCATTATCACTGCGACGTTGTCACTCATTGTCACTGCGACTTTGTCACTCATTGTCACTGCGACGTTGTCACTCATTATCACTGCGACGTTGTCACTCATTATCACTGCGACGTTGTCACTCATTGTCACTGCGACGTTGTCACTCATTGTTACTGCGTTGGTTATAATTTACCAAATAGAATACATGAAAGAATCTACCAGCCAACTCTTGCCAGTATGTGAACTTTACTTTAACTTACTCTTGTATCTGTTAACTTGAATTCCCTGACTATGTATTGCGGCATCTGGTATTCATGTAACGGGTCCACCACAATATATTGGCACTGCGTCGCTTTCTCCATTGGCCAATATTGGTGACATTTCTCCTACAATAGAAAATAACATTAAAATTCTGTAATAATGAATGAGAAAATCGTTTAATCTCATTAAGACAAGGAATTCACGTTCACCGCCACAAAAATAGCTTGTTTCGCCAATAACTGTAGAACTTACCCGAGCCATCTCCCTCAGTTTGGTTAGCATCACTAGGATACTGGAGTTGTGTTCCCACACCATCCTCCAGTAATCGTCAGTAGTCTCCGCTAGAGGCCCCTGCGTCGCTATAAAGTTCTTCTTGAGTCGATAGCCGTCGATGTAACTCGCGTTGATGTAATCCGAACCATCGGAACCCCGAATCGGTTGGAGGAGAACTCTAGTCGACTCAACTAAACAACAATTATTAATTGGAGTTAATTAACTACGAAACTTAATTTAAGTTTTACTTTTTATATAAAATTCTAAAATTTTTTATTGCTAAAGATAATTTACATTTTGTTTTAAAATCTCGGGAGTGAAACTTAATTACAATTCCAACAATTTTCAACAAAATTTGCCTTAAAAATTCCAAGATATTAATTTCAAAATTATCTTTTTTAAAATATTTGTACATATTAGTGAATAAGATGAAAAGTAACTAAAGCCCTAAAGAACTTCACCTGAAAAGAGAACCCATTGCATATTAATTTACTGCAACTGTCGAATGTTTAAGTTGGCCCCCTGATAAAGCCTCCCTTAGGTGCGTTATTACTAACTGAGTTACTCACATGGAAGAATATTAACGAGTCTGTTCTTGAAGCGGTTTGCGGGTAGATTAGCGCCCACGAACCGACTGGGCAGAGCCTTCGAGTTAGCGAGTCTCCGAAACTCTGACTCGAGTTGGGAGGTTGTATCCCCGGGTGGGACGATGTTGAGCTGCTGTAGATGGTTGTAGAGCGACCGCGCTGGGACTTCGGTGACGCCGCAGTAAACCGCCTCCAGTACCGCGTCGTGGATGAACACGTACTGCTCCTCGGTCTACCGAACAAATCAGCCAATCAGAATTAAGTATAACACGAAAGTCTGTAGTATTTTTATACGAAGAGGGGCAATATAATATATCAATCAGCGGGTTTGTAACAATAATATTTTGAATTTTTCGAAATTTTCACAAATTTTTAAAGCAAAAAACCGTAAACGTAAACAGCGTTACTTTATTGACCCTTATGGTAGAATCTGCAAAGATTTTGTGCACAAAAAAACACTTTTGGATGTAAATGGTTAGTGCAGCTTATGGGTACAAAAGTAAAGTAAATAAAGTAAAGTTTTCTTCAGCCGTTAGGCCACGGATTACGCACAAAGTCTGAAGACTTATTTCCAGCACCCCCCCCCCCCCCCCCCTAGAACTATAGTCCCCATAAGAAACTCCAGAACTCATTTAGCTAAGGATGCAAGACAGAGATGCGCCCTGGTTGTCCCTTTAAAGGCTGCCTTGGCCCCTAGGCGGGGATCGGGGGTACAACCAGTGCAAATAAATTAATTAACATGATAAACAAGAATGTCAATGAGATTATTGTGGTGCTTTATTGGTCGGCGGGGATTGTCAGCTGTTTGAACCCAACTAACCTGAACCATGTAGTTCCTACGCGCGCGAAGGCAGGTCACGTGACCGTAAATGTCGACCGTCTTCTCGTGTTTAATTCGTTCCAACATCGCGTCGATGACAACAAAACAACCAGTACGGCCGACGCCAGCGCTAAAAGTAAATAAAGTATAACTTTAGTTACATAAATTTAATGAAATAAAAAGGCGTATTAGTAAAGTCCACTAAGAAAATTTCTAACGAGATAAACACTAACCTACAATGGACTACCATTGGTCCATCTTCCACCGGTATACAATAGGTTGCTAGGTAACGAGATAAACACTAACCTACAATGGACTACCATTGGTCCATCTTCCACCGGTATACAATAGGTTGCTAGGTAACGAGATAAACACTAACCTACAATGGACTACCATTGGTCCATCTTCCACCGGTATACAATAGGTTGCTAGGTAACGAGATAAACACTAACCTACAATGGACTACCATTGGTCCATCTTCCACCGGTATACAATAGGTTGCTTTGCTAGGTAACGAGATAAACACTAACCTACAATGGACTACCATTGGTCCATCTTCCACCGGTATACAACAGGTTGCTAGGTAACGAGATAAACACTAACCTACAATGGACTACCATTGGTCCATCTTCCACCGGTATACAATAGGTTGCTAGGTAACGAGATAAACACTAACCTACAATGGACTACCATTGGTCCATCTTCCACCGGTATACAATAGGTTGCTAGGTAACGAGATAAACACTAACCTACAATGGACTACCATTGGTCCATCTTCCACCGGTATACAACCCCGCACGCGTCTCGCGAAGGCCAACACTGTGGTCGGGTAGTCAGGTACCCCGTGGTCCGGCCACGATGTGAACTGGAACTGTTTCACCTATGTAAACGGTGTTGGTTATTATTGAGATGGTCTTGGGTAATTAATACAATAAAACTCTTCAACAAGTTAATTGTTTCAAAGTTATAGGTTACTGTGAGATTTGTAACCTTTAAATCATTCTATTTATAATTATAGTTCAGTTAGGTGGGAAGGTGTGCTCACCTCTCGCTTACTATTGTCCTTACTAATAGATAATACACGTATTGTGTAAGACGATAATTCTAGAATTTCCATAAGGGTTACAGAAACTCCGCCATAGACTTGGCAGGTACCCAATCGCATCGGCCAATAATGGTCGCATTTCACCTGAAACATTAAAAATAAGAAATTTAAGGATTAATTGCATGAGTAAGTACCGGTATTATTTTATTTTGTTCACAAACACTATATTATTGTTATATAAACAATCAACAGACAGAAAATCTAAATAGTCAAATAATAAAATATAAAAAATATCTAAAATGTCAAAAAGTCGAAAATTGCGGCGTTGAATTACATTCACATAAAATATTCTAATATCAGAAGAGCGGAATAAATTATTACTGCAAAGTATATTGTTAAAGAACTTCGCTCAGAACTACAGAGTTTAAGAGCTACTTTATTTTAAACTTTATCAAAGAAGATAAATAAACGACTAACCCGTCCCCTCTCCTCCAATCGAGTCATCATTACAATAACTCGAGATTTCTGCTCCCAAACCATCGCCCAGAAGTCTCCGAATGTCTCAGGCAACGGACCTTGGGTTGCGATATAAGCGTTGGGTTTCTTATAGCCGTCCAAATAATTCGCGTTGATGTAATCTCCTGGGAAGAAACTCATCGTTATACGGTCCCAGTCAAAGAACGGCAACGACAGGACTTTTCATACAGAAAAGTTACGATGTAAACAGAGTTTCTCTAAATTATCTCGAATTCTACAACCAGTTTTATTTCACAATTTCTCTATAACTGTCTTTAAAATAATCTTTAAAATAATTTTAAAATATACTTATAGGACTTACGCTACTAGTAGTTTAGTGTTTTGGTTATAACCCACCTGTTTCGTTATCATGTAGAACGACTCGGGAATGATCGTATGCTATAACATTGCCGTAACGATTCCTCGCTCGGTTTATTTCTTTGTTGCTGTGTTCCCAAGTAAACTGTTGGCCGGGGTCAATCGACTGTAAATTATAGAAATTTATAAAAATTCATTTATTTATTGTATTTCCAATTTAACCAAGGGAAATATTTGCTAAAGATATTATCAGAATGACACCCCACATAGCCACATGGATTCAGCAGCCAACTTAGTGTCCCATCTCGATCCAGTAGTCCCAATACCGTATAAAGGCCACTGTATTAGTCACTGAGATTGTGATTTAGTTTACTGAGAGAATGAAACTGCTCGGAGGGTAGAATAGCAGAAAAGGGAACTACTAAGGTTAAACAGGTTGCTTGATGATATTAAGTGCACTGCATCGGGGAGTAAGCTACCTACATCAGACGATTAAAGGTATTTACTGTCTGACCGTAAGTATAAAGTTGTCACCCTAAAGATAAAGTGATACATAACCTCCGACATTAAACCAAATATACGCGGTTACTCGGTTAAACATATTAAATACAAAGAAAAATACATTTTTGGTGGGGGGAGCGACGGTGTATTAAATATAATAGCGAATAAATTCCTCCTCCGAACTGGTAAATTAATGGTTTTATACAACTAACACATCCGGTTTATGGTCGGTTGATATAAAGAGAATCAACATATATTGTTATAGATATTAAAAACCGAAATCCTCACCTCGTATTCCTGAGAAAACTTTGCGTTTTCGTTGTGTTTCAATCGGTTTACATGGCTACCGAACTCGAGGAGGGAAACCGGCGGGTTGGCGAGCATAGCGGCCGTCTGGTAGTTGATCCTCCGTAGTTCCACCGGGTCGTTGGAGTGCTGCTGCAGCGGTAACGGCGTGTAGGCCTTGTGGTCCGGCATGGTGGGTAGCGAGCGCTTACGGAAGCAGAAGATAACAACGAGGACGGCGACGATAACGAAGACGACACCGGCTGCTACCCCGGCGATCCAGAAGAGATGGGGTTGGTTGGAGTCGGGAGCGTCTGTGGCGGCGACCTGGTTGGTGTCGGCGAGAGGGTCAGACGGGACCACACGGAACGGTTCCGAGAACTGAGAGATCACGTACACCGACTTCGTTACCTAAGTAACACGATCCAATGAATTAATAACTATAATAGTTACATACTTGTATGTGAAGTAACACTTTACAGTACGCTCATCAGAAAAGTAACACTTTACAGTAC
>JAUCBJ010009123.1:55613-68767 GCA_032718475.1 Nemertoderma westbladi | reverse complement strand
ACTAATTTTAGAATTACATAATTAACTTTTAATTTAGCTGATTTAAAGCTCGAATTGAAACGAGCCGAAGAGTTGCGTGTCGATCTGGAGACACAATTAACGACAGAAAGGAACGCCAATATACTACTGGAGAAACGGTTGAAGAGAGAAAGGAAGGGGAGACGGAGGTTGATCGAAGATATGGAGAATCTTCAGAGAACGATGGGCACTAAACTGACGCCATCTAGTGGTAGCAATGGGGAAGGTAGAGATACATCACCTCAAGGTAGGTTTATTTGTGAATAGCTCTTTTACAAAAGCCTCGTTTACAAATGAGACAGTTCATGTTACAAAAAAGACGCAAAAAGACACTGTTACAAATAGTACTTCAAATGTTACAGTTGCAGATTAGTGTTTGCTGAAGGTTGTTATTATACATTTTGCTTCAAATAGCCGCGGTAACAAAGGCCCCTGTTACAGAAACCATCGTTACAAAACCGCATGTTTACAATGTATTTTTACCAAAGGTTCGGATGTTTGAAATGCCGTTTTTCCGTTCGGCTAGTTGCGGGACGAAAAGCGACCTCAAACTCCGTGTGTCAAAATATAAAAATAGCTTAATGTTATTATCAGTGATATAAATAATTAAAAATAAAATATATAAATAATCTTATATCATTTGTAGATGGATCTGATTCAGTCACAGACTACGACACAGCTGTCACGCCACCTAGCGACCATTTCCCGCATCGTCTACCCAACCCTATAGGACTGCGCGGCGCCCCTATGGCCCCTAACAGTTACGCATCCAACGCCCTCTCTCTGCTCGGCCCCCACTACCTAACCAGTCTACTTGGCTCCCACCCCGGGCATCTACCCTACCCAGAGTCGGCCCTAGCAGCTGGTTTCTATGGTTACCCCCAGTACCCAATCCCAAGAGACATCGCACCTTCAACACGGGTTGATTTCCCAAGGAAATTCGAATAGCTATAGTAACTATAGTAACAGTAAATAACAATGAGCGAAACTGATACCATCGGTTAACATGGAGGACTATAAATCGTTAATATATATTCCACCGTTAATATATATTCCAGTACGCGTTTTTATGCTGTTATTTACAGGCAATAAGAATAAGAATAAGAATGTTTAACTTTCTTGTCACCAAGTTTACTGGTTTAGGCAGTCGTTTCTACAATAAATGTTGTTTTATTCAGTGAAATTATAAATAACTTTATATTTAATTAATGTGAACTGGCGGGCTTAATAATGTAATATAGACTTATTTACCCTTTGTAATTATTGAAAAGACATTGTTTATACCTGTATGTAGGATACCATAGGAACAATGACATAAACTCGAGTGGATTTAATTGTAATATTTACTGTTTGTGATCCAACATAAACATAATATCATGTCCCAATTTTGTTTGTTAATGCGACAATAATACTCACACTGACCCATATTTTACCATTACCATATATTGTAAAATTTATCACTTCAATTATGAAATTGAACAATAATAGACTTAAAATTCGCCCCTTCAAAATTTTTGCAAATTTGGAATGTCGTTTTGATCCCTTTGTTGGTATGCTTTGGGGACACCACCTGTTTGTGGGTGGTATCTATGGTGGGCTATTCATAATCCAGATAGGAGGGAGGGGGGGGGGGGGGGGGGAACTGGACGCAATAAAAATTCATCCTTCTCCAGGGGAAATTCGACGCAAATAACAGCTGATTATTCTCAAAAATAAAACTGTAAACTGTTCAATTGTGTTCAGTTTATTGTTTTGGTTAAAATAACGTTCCACTGTAACCTGTTCCTTTCCCTAAATTGAGAATTTAACATTGAGGCGGAATATTAATTCGCCAAGGCGGGTTTTGCGCCCAACCCCCCCCCCCCCCCCCCCCCCTGTCTCCATAAATCATAAATCCGATCCAGAATTATAATCGTAAGGCAGGCCTATCTAATAATATAAGAAACAATGGAGCCTCAACAACAAACAAATAATAATTACAGAGTCGGTATGAAATGGACATCTAGACACCTTGCGATGCTACTGTAGAGAACATCCTAACACTTTATGCTACTGTAGAGAACATCCTAACACTTTATGCTACTGTAGAGAACATCCTAACACTTTATGCTACTGTAGAGAACATCCTAACACTTTATGCTACTGTAGAGAACATCCTAACACTTTATGCTACTGTAGAGAACATCCTAACACTTTATGCTACTGTAGAGAACATCCTAACACTTTATGCTACTGTAGAGAACATCCTAACACTTTATGCTACTGTAGAGAACATCCTAACACTTTATGCTACTGTAGAGAACATCCTAACACTTTATGCTACTGTAGAGAACATCCTAACACTTTATGCTACTGTAGAGAACATCCTAACACTTTATGCTACTGTAGAGAACATCCTAACACTTTATGCTACTGTAGAGAACATCCTAACACTTTATGCTACTGTAGAGAACATCCTAACACTTTATGCTACTGTAGAGAACATCCTAACACTTTATGCTACTGTAGAGAACATCCTAACACTTTATGCTACTGTAGAGAACATCCTAACACTTTATGCTACTGTAGAGAACATCCTAACACTTTATGCTACTGTAGAGAACATCCTAACACTTTATGCTACTGTAGAGAACATCCTACTTTATGCTACTGTAGAGAACATCCTAACACTTTATGCTACTGTAGAGAACATCCTAACACTTTATGCTACTGTAGAGAACATCCTAACACTTTATGCTACTGTAGAGAACATCCTAACACTTTATGCTACTGTAGAGAACATCCTAACACTTTATGCTACTGTAGAGAACATCCTAACACTTTATGCTACTGTAGAGAACATCCTAACACTTTATGCTACTGTAGAGAACATCCTAACACTTTATGCTACTGTAGAGAACATCCTAACACTTTATGCTACTGTAGAGAACATCCTAACACTTTATGCTACTGTAGAGAACATCCTAACACTTTATGCTACTGTAGAGAACATCCTAACACTTTATGCTACTGTAGAGAACATCCTAACACTTTATGCTACTGTAGAGAACATCCTAACACTTTATGCTACTGTAGAGAACATCCTAACACTTTATGCTACTGTAGAGAACATCCTAACACTTTATGCTACTGTAGAGAACATCCTAACACTTTATGCTACTGTAGAGAACATCCTAACACTTTATGCTACTGTAGAGAACATCCTAACACTTTATGCTACTGTAGAGAACATCCTAACACTTTATGCTACTGTAGAGAACATCCTAACACTTTATGCTACTGTAGAGAACATCCTAACACTTTATGCTACTGTAGAGAACATCCTAACACTTTATGCTACTGTAGAGAACATCCTAACACTTTATGCTACTGTAGAGAACATCCTAACACTTTATGCTACTGTAGAGAACATCCTAACACTTTATGCTACTGTAGAGAACATCCTAACACTTTATGCTACTGTAGAGAACATCCTAACACTTTATGCTACTGTAGAGAACATCCTAACACTTTATGCTACTGTAGAGAACATCCTAACACTTTATGCTACTGTAGAGAACATCCTAACACTTTATGCTACTGTAGAGAACATCCTAACACTTTATGCTACTGTAGAGAACATCCTAACACTTTATGCTACTGTAGAGAACATCCTAACACTTTATGCTACTGTAGAGAACATCCTAACACTTTATGCTACTGTAGAGAACATCCTAACACTTTATGCTACTGTAGAGAACATCCTAACACTTTATGCTACTGTAGAGAACATCCTAACACTTTATGCTACTGTAGAGAACATCCTAACACTTTATGCTACTGTAGAGAACATCCTAACACTTTATGCTACTGTAGAGAACATCCTAACACTTTATGCTACTGTAGAGAACATCCTAACACTTTATGCTACTGTAGAGAACATCCTAACACTTTATGCTACTGTAGAGAACATCCTAACACTTTATGCTACTGTAGAGAACATCCTAACACTTTATGCTACTGTAGAGAACATCCTAACACTTTATGCTACTGTAGAGAACATCCTAACACTTTATGCTACTGTAGAGAACATCCTAACACTTTATGCTACTGTAGAGAACATCCTAACACTTTATGCTACTGTAGAGAACATCCTAACACTTTATGCTACTGTAGAGAACATCCTAACACTTTATGCTACTGTAGAGAACATCCTAACACTTTATGCTACTGTAGAGAACATCCTAACACTTTATGCTACTGTAGAGAACATCCTAACACTTTATGCTACTGTAGAGAACATCCTAACACTTTATGCTACTGTAGAGAACATCCTAACACTTTATGCTACTGTAGAGAACATCCTAACACTTTATGCTACTGTAGAGATCATCCTAACACTTTATGCTACTGTAGAGAACATCCTAACACTTTATGCTACTGTAGAGAACATCCTAACACTTTATGCTACTGTAGAGAACATCCTAACACTTTATGCTACTGTAGAGAACATCCTAACACTTTATGCTACTGTAGAGAACATCCTAACACTTTATGCTACTGTAGAGAACATCCTAACACTTTATGCTACTGTAGAGAACATCCTAACACTTTATGCTACTGTAGAGAACATCCTAACACTTTATGCTACTGTAGAGAACATCCTAACACTTTATGCTACTGTAGAGAACATCCTAACACTTTATGCTACTGTAGAGAACATCCTAACACTTTATGCTACTGTAGAGAACATCCTAACACTTTATGCTACTGTAGAGAACATCCTAACACTTTATGCTACTGTAGAGAACATCCTAACACTTTATGCTACTGTAGAGAACATCCTAACACTTTATGCTACTGTAGAGATCATCCTAACACTTTATGCTACTGTAGAGAACATCCTAACACTTTATGCTACTGTAGAGAACATCCTAACACTTTATGCTACTGTAGAGAACATCCTAACACTTTATGCTACTGTAGAGAACATCCTAACACTTTATGCTACTGTAGAGAACATCCTAACACTTTATGCTACTGTAGAGAACATCCTAATAACACTTTATGCTACTGTAGAGAACATCCTAACACTTTATGCTACTGTAGAGAACATCCTAACACTTTATGCTACTGTAGAGAACATCCTAATAACACTTTATGCTACTGTAGAGATCATCCTAACACTTTATGCTACTGTAGAGAACATCCTAACACTTTATGCTACTGTAGAGAACATCCTAACACTTTATGCTACTGTAGAGAACATCCTAACACTTTATGCTACTGTAGAGATCATCCTAACACTTTATGCTACTGTAGAGAACATCCTAACACTTTATGCTACTGTAGAGAACATCCTAACACTTTATGCTACTGTAGAGAACATCCTAACACTTTATGCTACTGTAGAGATCATCCTAACACTTTATGCTACTGTAGAGAACATCCTAACACTTTATGCTACTGTAGAGAACATCCTAACACTTTATGCTACTGTAGAGAACATCCTAACACTTTATGCTACTGTAGAGAACATCCTAACACTTTATGCTACTGTAGAGAACATCCTAACACTTTATGCTACTGTAGAGAACATCCTAACACTTTATGCTACTGTAGAGAACATCCTAACACTTTATGCTACTGTAGAGAACATCCTAACACTTTATGCTACTGTAGAGAACATCCTAACACTTTATGCTACTGTAGAGAACATCCTAACACTTTATGCTACTGTAGAGAACATCCTAACACTTTATGCTACTGTAGAGAACATCCTAACACTTTATGCTACTGTAGAGAACATCCTAACACTTTATGCTACTGTAGAGAACATCCTAACACTTTATGCTACTGTAGAGAACATCCTAACACTTTATGCTACTGTAGAGAACATCCTAACACTTTATGCTACTGTAGAGAACATCCTAACACTTTATGCTACTGTAGAGAACATCCTAACACTTTATGCTACTGTAGAGAACATCCTAACACTTTATGCTACTGTAGAGAACATCCTAACACTTTATGCTACTGTAGAGAACATCCTAACACTTTATGCTACTGTAGAGAACATCCTAACACTTTATGCTACTGTAGAGAACATCCTAGGACGGCATGCTGCTTGCAGCTGCATCTTTAAGAATGCTATGCGGCTTATCAACAAAATGCTACTGTATGCTACTGTAGAGAACATCCTAACACTTTATGCTACTGTAGAGAACATCCTAACACTTTATGCTACTGTAGAGAACATCCTAACACTTTATGCTACTGTAGAGAACATCCTAACACTTTATGCTACTGTAGAGAACATCCTAACACTTTATGCTACTGTAGAGAACATCCTAACACTTTATGCTACTGTAGAGAACATCCTAACACTTTATGCTACTGTAGAGAACATCCTAACACTTTATGCTACTGTAGAGAACATCCTAACACTTTATGCTACTGTAGAGAACATCCTAACACTTTATGCTACTGTAGAGAACATCCTAACACTTTATGCTACTGTAGAGAACATCCTAACACTTTATGCTACTGTAGAGATCATCCTAATACTTTATGCTACTGTAGAGAACATCCTAACACTTTATGCTACTGTAGAGAACATCCTAACACTTTATGCTACTGTAGAGAACATCCTAACACTTTATGCTACTGTAGAGAACATCCTAACACTTTATGCTACTGTAGAGAACATCCTAACACTTTATGCTACTGTAGAGAACATCCTAACACTTTATGCTACTGTAGAGAACATCCTAACACTTTATGCTACTGTAGAGATCATCCTAATACTTTATGCTACTGTAGAGAACATCCTAACACTTTATGCTACTGTAGAGAACATCCTAACACTTTATGCTACTGTAGAGAACATCCTAACACTTTATGCTACTGTAGAGAACATCCTAACACTTTATGCTACTGTAGAGAACATCCTAACACTTTATGCTACTGTAGAGAACATCCTAACACTTTATGCTACTGTAGAGAACATCCTAACACTTTATGCTACTGTAGAGAACATCCTAACACTTTATGCTACTGTAGAGAACATCCTAACACTTTATGCTACTGTAGAGAACATCCTAACACTTTATGCTACTGTAGAGAACATCCTAACACTTTATGCTACTGTAGAGAACATCCTAACACTTTATGCTACTGTAGAGATCATCCTACACTTTATGCTACTGTAGAGAACATCCTAACACTTTATGCTACTGTAGAGAACATCCTAACACTTTATGCTACTGTAGAGAACATCCTAACACTTTATGCTACTGTAGAGAACATCCTAACACTTTATGCTACTGTAGAGAACATCCTAACACTTTATGCTACTGTAGAGAACATCCTAACACTTTATGCTACTGTAGAGAACATCCTAACACTTTATGCTACTGTAGAGAACATCCTAACACTTTATGCTACTGTAGAGAACATCCTAACACTTTATGCTACTGTAGAGAACATCCTAACACTTTATGCTACTGTAGAGAACATCCTAACACTTTATGCTACTGTAGAGAACATCCTAACACTTTATGCTACTGTAGAGAACATCCTAACACTTTATGCTACTGTAGAGAACATCCTAACACTTTATGCTACTGTAGAGAACATCCTAACACTTTATGCTACTGTAGAGAACATCCTAACACTTTATGCTACTGTAGAGATCATCCTACTTTATGCTACTGTAGAGAACATCCTAACACTTTATGCTACTGTAGAGATCATCCTAACACTTTATGCTTACTGTAGAGAACATACTAACACTTTATGCTACTGTAGAGAACATCCTAACACTTTATGCTACTGTAGAGAACATCCTAACACTTTATGCTACTGTAGAGAACATCCTAACACTTTATGCTACTGTAGAGAACATCCTAACACTTTATGCTACTGTAGAGAACATCCTAACACTTTATGCTACTGTAGAGAATATCCTAACACTTTATGCTACTGTAGAGAACATCCTAACACTTTATGCTACTGTAGAGAACATCCTAACACTTTATGCTACTGTAGAGAACATCCTATCACTTTATGCTACTGTAGAGAACATCCTAACACTTTATGCTACTGTAGAGAACATCCTAACACTTTATGCTACTGTAGAGAACATCCTAACACTTTATGCTACTGTAGAGAACATCCTAACACTTTATGCTACTGTAGAGATCATCCTACTTTATGCTACTGTAGAGAACATCCTAACACTTTATGCTACTGTAGAGAACATCCTAACACTTTATGCTACTGTAGAGAACATCCTAACACTTTATGCTACTGTAGAGAACATCCTAACACTTTATGCTACTGTAGAGATCATCCTAACACTTTATGCTACTGTAGAGAACATCCTAACACTTTATGCTACTGTAGAGAACATCCTAACACTTTATGCTACTGTAGAGATCATCCTAACAGTTTATCTTACTGTAGAGAACATACTAACACTTTATGCTACTGTAGAGAACATCCTAACACTTTATGCTACTGTAGAGAACATCCTAACACTTTATGCTACTGTAGAGAACATCCTAACTTTATGCTACTGTAGAGAACATCCTAACACTTTATGCTACTGTAGAGAACATCCTAACACTTTATGCTACTGTAGAGAACATCCTAATAACACTTTATGCTACTGTAGAGATCATCCTAACACTTTATGCTACTGTAGAGAACATCCTAACACTTTATGCTACTGTAGAGAACATCCTAACACTTTATGCTACTGTAGAGAACATCCTAACACTTTATGCTACTGTAGAGAACATCTAACACTTTATGCTACTGTAGAGAACATCCTAATAACACTTTATGCTACTGTAGAGAATCATCCTAACACTTTATGCTACTGTAGAGAACATCCTAACACTTTATGCTACTGTAGAGAACATCCTAATAACACTTTATGCTACTGTAGAGATCATCCTAACACTTTATGCTACTGTAGAGAACATCCTAACACTTTATGCTACTGTAGAGAACATCCTAACACTTTATGCTACTGTAGAGAACATCTAACACTTTATGCTACTGTAGAGATCATCCTAACACTTTATGCTACTGTAGAGAACATCCTAACACTTTATGCTACTGTAGAGAACATCCTAACACTTTATGCTACTGTAGAGAACATTAACACTTTATGCTACTGTAGAGATCATCCTAACACTTTATGCTACTGTAGAGAACATCCTAACACTTTATGCTACTGTAGAGAACATCCTAACACTTTATGCTACTGTAGAGAACATCTAACACTTTATGCTACTGTAGAGAACATCCTAACACTTTATGCTACTGTAGAGAACATCCTAACACTTTATGCTACTGTAGAGAACATCCTAACACTTTATGCTACTGTAGAGAACATCCTAACACTTTATGCTACTGTAGAGATCATCCTAATACTTTATGCTTCTGTAGAGAACATCCTAACACTTTATGCTACTGTAGAGAACATCCTAACACTTTATGCTACTTAACACTTTATGCTACTGTAGAGAACATCCTAACACTTTATGCTACTGTAGAGAACATCCTAACACTTTATGCTACTGTAGAGAACATCCTAACACTTTATGCTACTGTAGAGAACATCTAACACTTTATGCTACTGTAGAGATCATCCTAATACTTTATGCTTCTGTAGAGAACATCCTAACACTTTATGCTACTGTAGAGAACATCCTAACACTTTATGCTACTGTAGAGAACATCCTAACACTTTATGCTACTGTAGAGATCATCCTAACACTTTATGCTACTGTAGAGAACATCCTAACACTTTATGCTACTGTAGAGAACATCCTAACACTTTATGCTACTGTAGAGAACATCCTAATAACACTTTATGCTACTGTAGAGAACATCCTAACACTTTATGCTACTGTAGAGAACATCCTAACACTTTATGCTACTGTAGAGAACATCCTAACACTTTATGCTACTGTAGAGAACATCCTAACACTTTATGCTACTGTAGAGATCATCCTAACACTTTATGCTACTGTAGAGAACATCCTAACACTTTATGCTACTGTAGCTACTGTAGAGAACATCCTAACACTTTATGCTACTGTAGAGAACATCCTAACACTTTATGCTACTGTAGAGAACATCCTAATAACACTTTATGCTACTGTAGAGATCATCCTAACACTTTATGCTACTGTAGAGAACATCCTAACACTTTATGCTACTGTAGAGAACATCCTAACACTTTATGCTACTGTAGAGAACATCCTAACACTTTATGCTACTGTAGAGAACATCCTAACACTTTATGCTACTGTAGAGAACATTAACACTTTATGCTACTGTAGAGATCATCCTAACACTTTATGCTACTGTGGAGATCATCCTAACACTTTATGCTTACTGTAGAGAACATACTAACACTTTATGCTACTGTAGAGAACATCCTAATAACACTTTATGCTACTGTAGAGATCATCCTAACACTTTATCTTACTGTAGAGAACATACTAACACTTTATGCTACTGTAGAGAACATTAACACTTTATGCTACTGTAGAGAACATCCTAACACTTTATGCTACTGTAGAGAACATCCTAACACTTTATGCTACTGTAGAGAACATTAACACTTTATGCTACTGTAGAGAACATCCTAATAACACTTTATGCTACTGTAGAAATCATCCTAACACTTTATGCTACTGTAGAGAACATCCTAACACTTTATGCTACTGTAGAGAACATCCTAATAACACTTTATGCTACTGTAGAGATCATCCTAACACTTTATGCTACTGTAGAGAACATCCTAACACTTTATGCTACTGTAGAGAACATCCTAACACTTTATGCTACTGTAGAGAACATTAACACTTTATGCTACTGTAGAGATCATCCTAACACTTTATGCTACTGTAGAGAACATCCTAACACTTTATGCTACTGTAGAGAACATCCTAACACTTTATGCTACTGTAGAGAACATTAACACTTTATGCTACTGTAGAGATCATCCTAACACTTTATGCTACTGTAGAGAACATCCTAACACTTTATGCTACTGTAGAGAACATCCTAACACTTTATGCTACTGTAGAGAACATCTAACACTTTATGCTACTGTAGAGAACATCCTAACACTTTATGCTACTGTAGAGAACATCCTAACACTTTATGCTACTGTAGAGAACATCCTAACACTTTATGCTACTGTAGAGAACATCCTAACACTTTATGCTACTGTAGAGATCATCCTAATACTTTATGCTTCTGTAGAGAACATCCTAACACTTTATGCTACTGTAGAGAACATCCTAACACTTTATGCTACTTAACACTTTATGCTACTGTAGAGAACATCCTAACACTTTATGCTACTGTAGAGAACATCCTAACACTTTATGCTACTGTAGAGAACATCCTAACACTTTATGCTACTGTAGAGAACATCTAACACTTTATGCTACTGTAGAGATCATCCTAATACTTTATGCTTCTGTAGAGAACATCCTAACACTTTATGCTACTGTAGAGAACATCCTAACACTTTATGCTACTGTAGAGAACATCCTAACACTTTATGCTACTGTAGAGATCATCCTAACACTTTATGCTACTGTAGAGAACATCCTAACACTTTATGCTACTGTAGAGAACATCCTAACACTTTATGCTACTGTAGAGAACATCCTAATAACACTTTATGCTACTGTAGAGAACATCCTAACACTTTATGCTACTGTAGAGAACATCCTAACACTTTATGCTACTGTAGAGAACATCCTAACACTTTATGCTACTGTAGAGAACATCCTAACACTTTATGCTACTGTAGAGATCATCCTAACACTTTATGCTACTGTAGAGAACATCCTAACACTTTATGCTACTGTAGCTACTGTAGAGAACATCCTAACACTTTATGCTACTGTAGAGAACATCCTAACACTTTATGCTACTGTAGAGAACATCCTAATAACACTTTATGCTACTGTAGAGATCATCCTAACACTTTATGCTACTGTAGAGAACATCCTAACACTTTATGCTACTGTAGAGAACATCCTAACACTTTATGCTACTGTAGAGAACATCCTAACACTTTATGCTACTGTAGAGAACATCCTAACACTTTATGCTACTGTAGAGAACATTAACACTTTATGCTACTGTAGAGATCATCCTAACACTTTATGCTACTGTGGAGATCATCCTAACACTTTATCTTACTGTAGAGAACATACTAACACTTTATGCTACTGTAGAGAACATCCTAATAACACTTTATGCTACTGTAGAGATCATCCTAACACTTTATCTTACTGTAGAGAACATACTAACACTTTATGCTACTGTAGAGAACATCTAACACTTTATGCTACTGTAGAGAACATCCTAACACTTTATGCTACTGTAGAGAACATCCTAACACTTTATGCTACTGTAGAGAACATCCTAACACTTTATGCTACTGTAGAGAACATCCTAACACTTTATGCTACTGTAGAGAACATCCTAACACTTTATGCTACTGTAGAGAACATCCTAACACTTTATGCTACTGTAGAGAACATCCTAACACTTTATGCTACTGTAGAGAACATCCTAACACTTTATGCTACTGTAGAGAACATCCTAACACTTTATGCTACTGTAGAGAACATCCTAACACTTTATGCTACTGTAGAGAACATCTAACACTTTATGCTACTGTAGAGAACATCCTAACACTTTATGCTACTGTAGAGATCATCCTAACACTTTATCTTACTGTAGAGAACATACTAACACTTTATGCTACTGTAGAGAACATCCTAACACTTTATGCTACTGTAGAGAACATCCTAACACTTTATGCTACTGTAGAGAACATCCTAACACTTTATGCTACTGTAGAGAACATCCTAACACTTTATGCTACTGTAGAGAACATCCTAACACTTTATGCTACTGTAGAGAACATCCTAACACTTTATGCTACTGTAGAGAACATCCTAACACTTTATGCTACTGTAGAGAACATCCTAACACTTTATGCTACTGTAGAGAACATCCTAACACTTTATGCTACTGTAGAGATCATCCTAACACTTTATGCTACTGTAGAGAACATCCTAACACTTTATGCTACTGTAGAGAACATC